>JAUZST010015318.1:0-10259 GCA_034779995.1 Parotocinclus haroldoi | reverse complement strand
CCTATAATTACATAAAGAAACAATAACTTGAGTTAAAAAAAGATGATCTGTTACTGGCAAACACAAACTGGCAGTCACAAATGCTTTTCTGTAGATTTTTTTGTGCAACTAACTTCTGTAATTCCTATATTTGCTACTTTGCCCAAACATGAACAAGAACGTCACAGCTGATACCCCAACAATGGTTCTGTCCATTCTTTTTCCTTTGGAAAGTGCTATTTGTTGGGGTAGTTTAAAGTGATTTAAGCAACAGAAAATGGCATGCCATTGATATATTACCTAATAGAAATTTCCAAAGATGTCACTTTATAAATTACGAGATTCCTTTAAAAAAGAGCACTGATTGTTATTCCATGCCTAAGTTATTTTCTTTGGGGCAGTCTCATCGGTTTCACAGAATTCTATTTTAACTTCATTTACAGCAATGGCCCCTAATGTTCCCCAACTTCTTAACTACTAAGCTACACAGCCATGATGTAACATTTGAATATGAACAGACCCCAGCGGACTTTCAGCGCCCAGGCTGTTTGCGGACCCCCGGACAGCAATGGAGTGGGCCCTTGAACCCCACCACGGGACTCTGGACTTCGGGCTCAATGCCCTTACCAGACTCGTGTGGGGACTAAGTTTTCACTTATCGTTTATATGCCTGCTATATTTGTTTTTTGTTAAATAAATGTTTTTCCCCTTATTTGTTGTCTGTCTGTGGATACTGCATTATGGGCTCCAGTCTAAAAACCCGATAGGGATCCTGGGGACTTAGTGAGACGAGGAATGGTATCTCCGGGAGACCCTACCGTAACATTTATGTTTTATTTTAGTTAATTAAGGAACCAAATTTAGCAGCAGGTGCAGAATTAAACATAATTAAAATGAACTATTCCTAAAGCTCTTTGTACAAGTACACATTTTTGTAAGGCTTGGATGTAACTTACACTTCACAGTAATGTTTTTCTCTCTGCATTCAGCAAATTCAAAACAGTGAGAATATCTCCACTTATGGAAACAGCCAGCTTCATCCTCTGCCATCGTAGCTACACTGTGTTCACGCTCAGTGTTAACAAATCCTCAGTTAGGAAAGTCGCTATAGATTTACCTAAAAGTTGCTAGAAGTCACTAAATAATGTCATAGCCTAATTCCTTAGTTGCATAAGGGTCTATTTAAGAGAGTAATAGCATTGTGGGAGAGACAAAAAGTAAAAAACACCCTAAACATGTTTAGAACTACAAATGAAAATTCTTGTATTGTTTCTTGGTTTGTTATTGGTGTGGATCTCCTGCTCTGATTACAGTTACTGTACTATAAGAGTAGTGAGGGCTTTGGGACGGGGAATGGAGAGGGGCTCATTCAGGACAGTAACTGCAGAATGATATGCGCGTTCACGTCCAGAAAAACACCAGAAAAAGTCACTAGATTTGTCACTAGTTGCTATAGGCGACCAACTGATGAGGATGTTAGTGAAGTTAGTACGTGCACAAATTACTGTACCTTTAAGGCCATCTGCAATCTTTCTCCACCATATCTTTCCAATCTTCTTAATGTTGCTACTCCCTCTCGCTCCCTCAGATCATCTTCCTCCATTTACCTGACTGTACCCTCTGCCCGTCTCAATACCATGGGGAGCAGAGCTCTGGAACTCTTTACCACCTGACATAAGGACTTTCACAGTTCAAATACACATGTTTAAAATGGCTTTTTCCATCTGACTTAGTTGTATTTTCTTCTTTTAACTAATTTTAAATGTAATGTTTAACGTTTTATTTGTATTTTCTTCTTTTAACTAATTTTAAATGTAATGTTGAACGTTTTATTTGTTATGATATGTGGGAGAGGACTCAAGGTTGTGCCGATACGGCAGAGGGCAGACATGCAGTAAGTAAGAGAAGGCGCCGATTTGGGACGCTTCCCAAATAGAGAGGCACAGAGGGACTCCGGAACGCCAGAGGGTGAGTGTGAGCTCGTATATTATATAATGTCATTAATAGATGTTTTTCCCTTGTACACTTATAGGTGACCTTTGGCATCTTCTGGATAGCACTGTGGGACAGAGCAGGCAGAGCTCAAGTGCAACGGCTGATGCTACAATTGAAGTAGTCCGTTACTTGTCTTAGGTAAGCCTGCCAAGATCTAAAGATCTACTACTATACTTGAGCAAACAAAAACTACAATTTCCTCATTTATATCAGCTAACACTGACATTTTTATGTACTCCAGCTTCCTCTGTGCCATGTGAAGGGTGTTTTCTAAGGCATCTAAAGCAATCGACTCAACCCCAACACTGTTAAAAAGCTTATTTTTTTGAATAAAAATCAGTACTTTATATTTGTTCCATCTGTTGCAGTTTCCCTTCTTTCAGTTCCATAAGCACTCTTGTACTCCCAGTTCCACAAGCATTTATTTTAAGTATTTATTTTACATGTTCAACATCACATCACCTAAATAATAATAGTAATATTTCCATGTAAAACACACACTTTTATATTCATTGAGATGTGGCAAAAATATTGGCTGGATACGCCCCGAGATGTCACCGTCTACCTTTTAAATGATAAGTCACGACGCGAGTGAGGGACCGTACATTCGTTGACAACGTGGCACCGAACAACGCTGGGGGTTTGATATCAGGTCAGTTAAATAGAGGATATAAACGGCGTCACCGGGCACTTTGTAACCGCTACTGAAGTGAGCTACGCGCGCACGAGGCATCTGAGGTAAGCCTCGTAGCATTATTCTTTCATGAGTGACAGAAAGGTGCCTTTAAAATAAAATGTATTGTTATTATTATATAGCTCAGTCGAAGGCGAGGGGTTTAGGTTTATGGTCAAGGTTAAGGACTAACTGGCTAAATACCTTACGCATCTGTTGGCTCTAAAAAAACGCTGTAATGGTGACCGGAAACCATCGTGAGCAGACCGGGAGCTTGAGGTAAGCCTCATAACATAATTGCTATTATTATTATTATCAACTTTAAACAAAACATGAAATACATTTCTTCTCTGCCCTTACTCTACAATCATGGATCATAGAATGTTTGCTGAACATTCAGCTATTTTAACACTTTCTTAAAATTACTTGAGGTAAATTTACTACTCAGTAGTAAGTTTTTGGAGGGCTCGAACAGGTCCCAGAACATCATCTTGAAGAGAAAAAACAAAAGGTAAATACTTATTGATTATGAGCACAGAGTCTTTTAACAGTCGCATGAAACTCTGTCAGCATTAACTATAACAGCTTATAACAGAACCAGAACATAACACAGAGGGATCACCTGAGACCAAAAAACCTAAGTGATCGCACTAAGTAGGCAAGAAGACAGCAACTCAGAATCCCAGATCACCATAAATCTCTTTGACTGTGAGATCCCTGCTCTGCCCTTGGCCTAAGGCAAGAATGCACAAGTCAAGATCAAGAGGATCGAGGTCTAGCCCAGCCAGACAACCCACCAGAAACTCCTGGCAAAAGAGTAATAATAAACTAAGAAATAAAGTGGTTAGGAACTAAAACTGCTTGGAGCTAGAAACGCTGTGAGTGCACGCTGTAAGAGCAAAGACAACTGAAGTTTATCAATCTTCCCGAGCTCTACAATAATCTAAAGCAGAAATTCATGAAAATTTTCCTGCATCATTAACATTTAGTATATTTTTTTATTTTAGAGATGTTACATAAATGAAAGAAAGATAAACTAGTTATATTTTGAACTTGTGGATCAACAGACATCTAAAACTATTTTGACAACCACGTTTTTCACCTGTGAGCTGGGAGTTACAGAAAGTGTTTAGGTTTAGCTCTTTTGTAGCCTTAAAGCTAACAAGTAACACTTAAATTAAGAAAAAAAAGTTACATGACATCCATTTTTTTAACCTTATGGTTTTGTTATCATTGGGTTTTGTGGAAAAATACAGCTGTGTATCATCTGCATTGCAGTGAAAATTGATGCCATGTTTATGAATAATTTCTCCTAATGGTAGTATATATACAGTGTAAATAATTGTGGTTCCAGTACTGACCCATGTGAAACATCACACTTTACTTTTGTAGTTTCTGAGCATATATTATTACATACGATAGACGAATTGAGACTGTCACGAGGAGATCTCATCTGACGGCCGTCGCCCAGGACACCTCCCCTTCACCCTTTTCGCCGCTTCTTTCCTCATTGCCAGCGGGCGGCGACAGACGACAGGTGGGTAGTATAAATGTCTGGATGTGTCTGGAAGATACGATAGAAGATCCTACCTCACCTGTGTCAAATCAAAGTCCAAATCATAAAGTGTAACAAAGAAAGCTTTGCACCGCATTAATGTGGGCAAAAACCTATAAATAGTCCTCGCTGGGACAGGCGCGCACAATCAAGGCACGTCTGCGCAGTATTCAGAAATGATCATAAAACACACTGCAGGAAATTATCAAAAACATACTGCATGAAATGAGCATTAAACACTTTCTCAAAAACGAATTGTCTAGTTAGCCACAGTAATAGACTGTAAACTAAGCAGCTATATAACTAATTATCAAAAAAATACAAAAATTTATTTTAATCTTAAACTAAAATAATCACTAATTATCAAATAAACCACAAAAACCAGATTTTTGCTCACCTGTGGCTCTTCCCATCTCTGAATCTTGCCAACACACACCAAATTTCTGTCATGAGGTTTCTAAGCCTGACAGGATCTGCTTCGTCCAATAATCAAGACCAACTCCGAGATCTAAGGAGAAATGAACATTTATTTGGTTAAATTCATGAATCAAACCAACATGTGAGGAAATCCTAGAAGAAAGTGAAATCCCACATTTTATAAGATCTAAAAATGTCCTACAGGAGAACCATTTAATTTAATTCCTACAATCTAAAACACAAATTATATATTACCAGCAGGTGTCATGCATTCATTACTTTTGACATCTCCTGTGCAGAGTTCATTGAACTTTTATGGCCACTAGCATAGGAAAAAGCAGTACGCCATCTCTCAGATCATTCAGATCTCCTGATTCCCTATGTTTTAGTTTGGTCTAGAAAACATCCACAGCTGGTGGGTGATACTTCCATCCTAGCTCTGCTTAGCTCCAAACAATTTAGAAGCAAGAATAGGAGAGAATTCCACCTACAAAGCTTCAACAATTGGAATCCTCTGTTCCCAAACACTTATTGAGTGTTGTTAAAAGACATGTATGTCATGTATAATGTAACACAGTGGTTAACATGCCCCTGTCCCAACGTTTTTGGAATGTGTTGCAGGCATCAAATCATATTTGCAAAGTTTATCCATTTGAACATTACATATCTTGTCTTTCAATATCTTGTCTGTAATGTATTCAATTGAATATAGACTGAAAAGGATTTGCAAATCATCGTATTCTGTTTTTATTTATGTTGTACACAAGGTTGTACCTCCCCAAATCAGAAAAATTGGGACAGTATGAATAATGAATATAAAACACACAGTGTTTTAACATTTACTGTTAATTATATTTAATTGCAGATAATAAAAGCTGAGATATTTAATGTTCTGTCTGGTCAACAATTTAATTTGTTAATAAACATCTATTTCTGCATTTCAGGCCTGCAACACATTGCAAAAAAAGTTAGGACAGGGCAATCCTAAGCATTCAGGAAATGCTGAGTCTTTGATGAACAAATGTGGCCATATGATCTCCAGAATGTCAACACATGCAGGAGTAAATTGTTAAAATAAAAAAAAATGTACCTCAAAGACATTTTGGAAGGAACTTGCATATTTCTCCCTCTAGCGCATAATATCATTACAGGATTCAAGGAATCAGGAGGATTTTAGTTCATGTAGGAAAAGGGTGCAAGGTTAAACTCATGATATTCAATCCCACTGCATCAAGGTCTGCCAGTTATGTTCATAAATGTTCTTAAACTTTGCACTGTGGCATCTAGGTGGTACAAACATTCAGTGGAAACATGTTCATTGGCAGATGAACCAGTACTCCAGGTCTTTTTTTGAAAAAAAAAAAAAATGTCAGCAATGTGTTCTAGACCAAAGTCAAAGGACCATCCAGAATGGTATCAGTAACAAATCCAAAAACCAGGGTCTGTCATGGTATGAGGCTGTGTCAGTGCCCTTGGCAAAGGTCATTTATATTATTGTAATGTAGCAATACTGAAAGAGCATTATAGGAGTAGAGGCTTTTATTAACAGGGTTGTTCATACAAAACATTGAACACTGTTCCCAAGTCCCGGAGTAGAAATTTCCGAAACAACAAACAAGATAACCTAGAACACACTGGAAAGAACTCATGTTCGTGATGGAACAA
The DNA here is from genome assembly GCA_034779995.1 of Parotocinclus haroldoi. Lineage (NCBI taxonomy): Eukaryota > Metazoa > Chordata > Actinopteri > Siluriformes > Loricariidae > Parotocinclus > Parotocinclus haroldoi. The sequence goes on along the minus strand of JAUZST010015318.1, from coordinate 3,975 downwards.
ACTACAGAGTTTTGTGCCACTTCAGCCCATGGGAGATATTTAACCAAGTCATGTACATTGTTTACACAATAAATTCTTAAAAGCCATTAGATAGAAGATGACACCTTTAAGACAAACTGACAGAGATCCCTATTCTGTTCATGAAAGCAAATCAAACCTGAGATACTATATCCTTAGGGATTCTGAATAATCTAAACACGTTTAAACTGGTCTTCCACTGTTTTGTAAGCTGTAGGTACGTGACTAAAAACAGTCAATTACTGTTAATGCAACCATGTGGCCCTGAGACTTCATCAGGTCGCTGACAAAATCGACCGCTATGTGCGTCCAGGGACATGAGGGGACTTGGTATAAAATCTTCAAGTTTCTTCATGTTCATGTTAGCCCCGCCTTTAAGTAATTACAAAATTAAACTAGGAGAAGAAAAGAGCTTGCCTGACAGGCATTCATTCTTTTAACTAATCGGAGATACTCTAGGTTATTGTAGTCCAAAATTATCACAAAGGGGTGCCCATAACCCTCTTGCCAGTGGCACCACTTCTCTAGAGCCAGTTTAATTTCGAGGCGCTCCTGATCACCAATACAGTAATTCCAATCAGCCGGAGATAATTTATGCTAAAAATAAGCTACCGAGTATAATTTACAGGGTGACCCACTACGCTGAGACAATACAGCCTCCACTCCCACACTAGGTGGATCTACCTCCACAACAAATGGTTCATTCAGGTCTGGATGTTTCAACAACTATAATAGAATATAAAGTGTCTATAGAAATTTGGCAAAATCCAGGAATATCTGTAATTCCTTTACAGTTTTGCGAACTGGCCAGTTGACTACCACCTGCACCATGATGATGACTAAGAATGATACTGAATGCTTATGAAACTCACATTTTATTGTTTTATATATAACCTGTTCTCAAGACATATTCTCAGAAACATGAGTGTCAAAGCCAGGGGAAAAAACTGAATGTCATCAAAATAAGCTGTCATTTTGCACAGCAAATTGCGGAAAACCTCATTAATGAAGTAATCAAACACGGGTGGAACTTTTTTAAGCTCAAAAGGCATGACCAAGTACTCATCGTGCCCGCTACTGGTAAAGAAGGAAGTCTTCCATTTATAAAGGAAGAGGATATGGGAAGGTATTGGCAATGGCATTGTCGATGTCGATAATCTGGACATGGACATAAACCTGATCAGATGGCTCCTGCACATATTACTCCATGACTCTTTAGCCTAAGCTCAGCTAGATGTTTACTAGATCTATAGAGCAGTCGAAGGGTCTATGGGCCGGTAATTCAGAAGCCAGAGATAACTGGATTATGTTTTTTTTTTACCAAGGAAGAGAATACTCAGTCATTTAAAACAAAAAAAGTTATGGTTTCTGAATGGGGTGCGCTTACGCTCATCTTCACTGGGTCTGTAACACAAATATTAATCCTTGTGGAGTCTCCAGATGTTCCTCTTGGGTTGACAAAGAGGTTGGAGAGCATGGGCAGACGAAGGTCTGAGTGGAGCCAACATAAGGTCAGAGTGGAACCTGAATGAAGTACAGACAATTGGGTTTTAGCAAACTTGGTTGAATGACTGACTGACTTCAGGCCAACTCCATGAGATCAACCCTGAGTTCGTTCTGAGACAGAACTATTAAATCTGGCTAATTCCTTCCCTCGTTCCTCGGCTACATCTATTCTAAATCTAGATGGCTGTTTTGTAACACCCAGTTCATCTGTAAAAAAAACTTAGGTGTTACGTTCTATTCAAATCTCTCCCTTGATGTGCACATTAGCATCACAATTGCTTTATTTCAGAGATTGAATGACAAGGTGAAGGACTTATTTTAGTTCCTAGAATTAATAAAAGGCATTGCAGGGGGAAAAGCTGTCTCATACACGCGCCCCCACCATTATGTAATACAATTCTGACTTTAGTTTTAGACTTCACAATTTAAGGCAATTTTTATTTTAAAAACATGCTTATTTATGCATGTAGGCATTTCGTTAGATTTAGACTGGGATGCATGGCTTGGGTTACTGGGGCTGGATGTCTAGCCTGCCTGCTTTGTCATGACCTGACCTTTGACCAGGAGTGTCTGGTGGGCAGTCTGGTTGGGCCAGACTCCTGATTTTGTCTTGTCCATTCTTACGTTAGACTAAGGGCTGAGCAGGAGGTTCATAGTCAGAGATATTTATGGTGATCTGGGGCATCGGGTTGCTGTCTTCTCCTTGCAATCATTTAGGTTTTTTGATAGCTGGGAAGGTGGGTTGCTCATGTGTCACATGATCCTTCTTGGCTGTGTTACCTTCTAGTTCTCCTCTTTCTAGCTATGCTGCTATAGTTAATGCTGCCGGATTTACGTGTTGCACATTGCATCGGTAATTGTTAATAGTCTCTGTACTCTTAATGAATAAATAATTACATTTTCTCTTTTCTCTCCACTTTAGCATTACTCTACTGATTCAGCACTGTTACTGTTTTGTTGCCCTGCCACTAACTTGCAATGAGCTGTCCACCCTAATAAGTGGCAACTCTTTCATCAGATGCTTCGCAACCCATTGTTTTCAGATCCTTGTCACTTTTTAATGAACAACTCTATATACTCTAAATAAAGGATATTGCCTGTATGAAATGCAAAGTTATATACAATGCCCAGTAAGTACTGGAAAAACCAAGGAGATACAGCAGCTTTACTGAGAAGAGGTGAGATGTATTTGTTTAAGAGGTGTATGCAGTCACGGCAGTCATTGTACAGAAGTTGCTCTTCTGATAGCTCATATACTATATATTTAAAGACATATTAGTTATAACTACCACCAGTTGAAAGCTTTATTACCAACTGCCCAAAAGTCCTAATCATATAGCCTAAGACTGAATTTCAAAAGATAAATAGCATGAATATTGTGTTGTTGAGATAAATGGCCAAATAAGCACGAGGTAACTAGCTATAATCCACTGTAAGAAAATGCTGTTTGTAGTTAAGTTTGTTATAGCTACAATCAATCACAGCTGGACATTAAAGATACTCCTCAATTACTGAGATTTGTAGAAAAAAAGAAAAAATTAAATTGTTTAATATTTGGGGTAACTTCAGGTTTGAAAACAATCTATTCAAGAATATGCTTTCTTGTCTTGCGGCTAGCAATTTATTTACGCGTGAATACTACTGGTACCACTTAATCTTGATTGCAGCACTCATTACCACATCTCAAAATAGAACTGTTTGCCTCTTTAAGGATGTGATCTGTGGATGTGTTTGATGGTTTGGACTGGATCCTCTGTTTCCAGTAATGGGAAGTTCATAGACTACAATGTCTTATGAATTAATTATGTAGAGCTTCTAACTTTGTGGCAACAGTTTGGGTCTCAAATGCCACAGCTCTCAAAGCAAGAACCATAATGAAGTGCTGTTGAATAACTTTACATTTAACTCTGTATTGGGACTTCGAACTTAACTGTAAACTCGACTGGGCAAAGGTATGGAAAAACTGTTTTACCACCTCTAAAAATCCAGAACACTAGATGATCATTTTACAGTTTTTTTTTCCAATTGCTGAAACATAATTTTGCAAAGTAGTGTGGTTTTATCTAAATACTAAACATGATTCATAAAACCACCAAAACTGTATATAGCATTGTCAAAAGCAAACTTTTGCACCGAGTGGCACACGCGACATGCATAGTTCAACTTGTAGACAATTCTTCAGATTCAACATGCCGATTCTATAGGGTTCAGAAATGGTGAGTATGGTGGGAGGTATTGTGCACGAAACCATGAGTGGTCAGCAAACCAATTTTGGACTGGGGCTGCACGATGAAAGCTCACGTTATCCCACAATACAATGTACAGATTTCTTTGCCAATCTGCATCATTCATACACTCTTGTTGTCACGACTCGCTCTCTCTCTCCGCTCCGCCTGCCGTTTCTGACGCTCCCTCCTCTGCGCGCTGCGCTGCCGGCGTCCACGCCCCCCT
>JAUZST010015317.1:0-10260 GCA_034779995.1 Parotocinclus haroldoi | reverse complement strand
TTAATGGGACCAGCCGCTTATTCGTACCAAATCCTAAAGTACCAAAACAAATCCCATTATATACGTGTAATGTTATTCGCTTATTTGGACCAAAATACCGCTTAATCAGACCAAAGAATGTGAGAGCGAATAAGAAAAAGAAGCCACAAGTTGCTACTTAGCCACTGCAAAATGGGTTAGCGAGATATGGGAGGATTTTTGGGCTCCCCGGGAGAATTTATGCTTTTATCAAAGGTCAGGAAATCCGAAAAGTTGAACAAGAACAAAACCAGCGGGAGGTGAACACGCCCACCACTTTCTTGATTTTGTTTAAGTGCAGTCCGTCAAGAGAACGCGTCAGATCACACAGGATAAGTTCTTCAAACATTGACTGGATTTAGTAAGAACTTGTTTTTTTATGCTATGAGTATTATGCTTCTCATGCTGAGTATCTATACATTGTGTTGTTGCAAATGTATTTTTCAATGAACAAAGTTCGTAAGCAACAGTAGTTCTTGTTTGTAAGTTCGCTATACGTGTATAATCGCACAATAAAGGTTTAATAAACATTTAATATGTTGCATAGCACATCCCGTCTTGTAACATAGGGCATGTGCGTTTAATCGGACCTGCCGGTTAAAAACGATCACATCCCAATGTGGTCCCGTTAACCAGAATCGACTGTATATATGGACCACCACGCACTTTAGGCACATTTATTGTAAATATAAAACAAAGTTAAACTATCCTGCTGTACACTAAAATATATGTCTTTAAGTTCACTTTATTCTGCTTAAATGGCAAACTCTTCAGTTTTGATTAGGGATGCTCCGATCATGTATTTTGCTGTCGATCCGATACAGATCACCCATGAGTGCTGATCACTGCTGATCACCGATACTGATCACATTGACTGGCTGTACATTTTTCAATTTAGTTATGATGAGTGCTGCTGGCTCCATGATCTGGAAAACAGGAACAATAAAATTATCTTAGACAAAAACATGTTTGTACTGACTTTTTCCAACAGAAAAAATACAAAATACTTGCAGGCACAACTAGTGCCTGCACAAAGGCTGGTCATCTAACCTAATGAATTGAATTAATTTTTGGGTTATTTACTTAGCTTTCTGACTTCTGACTGTCACACTTATATGGGCAAGTGTTGGCAAGTGTGGGCTGTGTTAATTGCCTTCTTTTTATTCTCTGCAGTGAGCATCGGAAACTCACAGTACTCCACCAAGTGTGTGTTCTTTAAAAAACATAGTAAATTAGTTGTGTTGAAGCATTTTGATCTGCTTCCCTGTGAGGTATTTTTTTGTTGTTTGTGTTGCAGGATGCAAACTTTACATCACTCTCACAGACAGTGTAAAATTTCCACACGGCACACATGTTTGTTTTGATTTGCTGCCACGCACCTTCGCAGTGTAAAGGGAAGAGGGTGGGACACAACACTGCACACAAAGCCTCTGCGAGCTGCAAAGTACAGGTGATTTTTTTTTTTGTGCTTGACATGCTTTTAAATGAAAATCGTCTGATAAGGATTGGCGGCCAATTCACTGGAACACCACTGGTTTTTATAGACATTCCACATACAAACACGTGCACACACATGTGCATCCATTTTCACTGGTATGTTCTAAGCATATGCTTAGAAATGAGGGCTGTTTGAAAGCTCTTGACTGTGCTATGTGGGTGTTCTCTCATTGTCTTTCCCGCAGGGGATGCTCTTGTTGTGTTGCGGGGGAAGGTTGAGCTCTGAGATTAATGAAAAGCATCATCTTCATCCATAATAAAGTAAATTCTCTTTGTTTACTTATCACCATGAATTCCAGTAGGCAGTCTGTGACTAGAATTTGTAAGCTACCATGTGTGTAGGGTCACTGTTGTGATTTCCCCATTTAAGACCGCAAAAATATCCTCAGGCACTTTGCAATCTATTGTTTGAAGTAAACTTGCCACATTTATCACTGGCATGCATAGTTGGCAGTAGTTGTAAGCATGTGTTTCTCAACTGTCAGTCACAAAACATTTTGAGGTTAATGTTTAATGACTATCCATACCTTTAAAGTTACTGTCACACCGTATTACATTTACAAGTGCCCCATGAATATTGTCAGTATTCCAGTTATAGCTGCCCCAGGAGTACTTTACTGGTCCCCAACCAAATAAAACTTTGCAAGTATCCCACTAACTATTCATTAAAACAGCATGCATGGTCGAGTAGAGGGATGAGCTAACTGAAGTGTGCTTGTGAATAACTGTTTTTTTTTCCGCAAATACAAAGATATGCTCGATATTGAAAACATTACCTTAGGAAAGTAAAAGAAGCAAGAAAAAATTTAATATGGAATAAGAAAACCTTTAATTCAGCCTTCTTTTGTAATGTAATTACAATAGGATATGTGCTGTGACTAACATTTAAAAAGGACGTTTTCCTTCAAATGCCCATAAATAATGTATTTACTAGCGCTAAACGCATTTATAATAGATATTTTGTGGTTTATATATTTTTGACTGGTTTCAGCTCATACTTCATATTTCAGGCAGTTTATTCACTATTGGCATAGTCACAAATACTAGTGTGGGTATAAGAACAGAGCCTTTGTGAGCTATAGGGAGCTCAGATAATTTCTTCCCACACTGTAAGGATCAAAGCCGTAACAGCTCCACAACAGCTTCATGCTGAAGTCAAGATGTGTCTTTCTGAGAAAATACTGCCACAGATCCAGTGTAATGGTGTTCATATAATTGCCTGTGTAAATCCTACACTGAGGTTGTCCAACCATACTCTCTTAGCAAATTGCATTTCTCTTAGCAAAACACTAGACTTCTGATTTGAATTTATGAAGTGATTTGGTAATTCAGTTGATCTACAATCATTTCTATTTTATACCATAAATAGATCACGTTATATATTCTTTGTGTCAGAGAATAATATTTTGAACAAATTAAACTAATCAGAATTAAAACAAACACAAATCCTTGTTCATTTTACCCATTTTGTTCTTGTTTGAATCAGGGTGGAAACTCCCTACTGTGATAACCTTACATGAATGTCCTGCAGCTATAACTGAAACAAAGTAATTACAGAAACAGAAAAAAAAGTTTGGGTGGTACGGACAAGATACAATTCAAAGTTTTACTTTTATTTTGTTGAAAGTATTTAATGTTTTGTCAACTGATTTTCATGTGTTAATTCCAGCATTTTCAGACTTGCAACACATTTCAAAAGTTGAGATGGTGGGCAGTTTTAGGATAGAATTTAGGTTAAAAAATGAGGCACTGTATCATGAACATTCTTTTATCAATAGCTGACATAACCACATGGGCTAGTGTTTAGTTTGGCACTCTTTGTCAAGCATTACAATATGGAGCTACAATCACAAATGCCACTTGAAACTTTAGTGTACAAATGAGAAGCCTTATGTTAACCAAGACCAGAAGCAAAACTTTTCAAACTCAGGAGCGTCTGGGTTGGACCATCACACAGTAGAAATGTGTATGAATCGACAATGTGTGCTCCAAAAAAGGACCATCCAGACTGTTATTAGCAACAAGTTTAAAGTCAGGGTCTGTCATCCTATGGGGTTGAGTCAGTGCCCTTAGCAAAGGTAATTAGCACTTCTGTGATGATTTTGGAGTAACATATGCCTGTAAATGTCATGTCATGTCAGTAACGTGCTAAAATGTTTTTAAAGTGTTTTTACGCACATTATTAAATGCTTTACTGTCCCAATTCGTTTTTGGAATGTGTTACAGGCCTGAAATGCATGTTTATAAATAGATGTTAATTAATTTAATTAATTAATAGATTGAAGATACTGTCTGCAAATGGATAAATTGAATAAAAGTGAATAAAAGTAAAAGTTACAGGCAAATTCATTTCCCACACTGTCTCAACCTTTTCTTATTTGGTGCGGCTTAGTCTTAAAAATTATTTTACAGCCTGATATTAAGTCTATCTAGTGTGATTTTCTCCTGTGTGTTTCTCAAGGAAACAAACACACAGATAATGGAGGGTAGCAGATATTAAAAAATAGGAAGTGGAACAGGATGAAATGCATTAATCAGCAAGTTTTAAGGCTGCTGGGAAATGAAGAGTTGCATTTCTTTCGGCAGTTTATGTAAACCCTAACTGAAAATACACCAACAAAATTCGGTCTGTCTTTACAACATTAGACAACTTTGATGTAACATGCTCATTCACGTTTGTGTAAAAAAATAAACTTTATTAAGTAACTGCTGTAATAATTTGAGATAAGTAACAGACCATAACAACATCCACTGACTTAATTACAGTTATGTCTGACTTCTACTACACAGTAATCAGGGTGATTTTGAGACAAATTTGCTCCTCCTGATGATTACAATGGATATGCCAATTTCAGAATGTGAAACAATTGTTTTATTATATAATCCTGTTTATCCTGTGGATTAGATTTTATGTGGATAGTTTAATTCTAATCTCTCCAAGGAGATCATCAAGGATGAGCCTTTCAAACATTTTCTAGACTTTTTTAAAATGCATTTTCAGAAATTAAAAAATAATTTCGGGTGCACCACTCATTGATATGCTGAAACACACTATTGTAATTTCATGATTAGCTTTAATGCTAGCCAGTCAACTAACTTGAGCTTACGCAATAGTAGTTTGAGATGACTTAGAAGTTATAATGTGAGCTACAAGTGTGGTACAAATTTCAGTTATTTACTTTAACCCACTACCTGTGATGCTTATTGTTTGATTTTAAAAACCGTTCTGCTAAATATCAAGTAGATGTTAAACGGTTAGCTTAGCTGGTTGCTTAGGACATTAAGCTGTGAAGGTTAAGTAATAATTATCTTATAAAATGTATTCAAGCATTTTTTTGACAAGATATACAACTCCAAATCCGAAAATGTTAGGACAGCATAAAAAATTTGTATAAAAAAACACAGTGTTTCTAAAATTTGCTTTGACTTTCATTCCATTTCAAACAATATGAATCTGAAATAGTTCATGCTTTTTCTGGTCATCTTAATTTAATTTGTAAATTAACACCCATTTCAGGAATTAAAATATAAAAATAACTTCCAGTATTTATTTGGGGAATATTGCTTTTAAACATTTCAGCAAATTTCTCATTCAAACTATTGCATAAATGCCGCTTATGTACCAAATCTTATTTTTTTCAATTCAGTACTAGTGCTAAACTATCCCATCCCAACTATTTTGCAGTGTATTGAATGTTTATTAACAAGTGAAATTTAGTTTACCATAATAAACATACAATTACTCATTTTTCCTTACTGTCCCAACATTTTTCTGATTTGATATTGTAATTACAGATGCAGATTGGCCAGTTCTGAGTTGCGTTTTTCAATATATGACTGGACGATTCTGATTTTCTTTCTGTCTAAGAATAATAAGCATACAGAAACAATTTCTAATGAAAGATACACACGCCAGGTGTCACTTATACACACCCAAACTCATACATCACTACTACAATAAATTGAAACAACTCTGGCCATAAATTCTACAGCACAATAAGAAACACGTACCATTAGCTTTTATCAGCTAAGAAAAATTTATTAACTGATTTCAGATACAAAATAAACAGACCTTTGGGCCCCATGCTAAACGTTGAGTGCTAAAGGGACTGGGAAACAGATCATGATCTATACTGCTCACATAAATTAGGGGATTTTTATAATTAAATATCCCCTAATTTTTGTGAACAGTATTTATAAAAGTATATACTTTTCATGTGTGTGTTTTTGTTTGTACTGCTTTAGGTGACACAAGGGCACAAGTCCATTATATGAGACTGATTGGGTTGAACAGCAGTCACAGCTGATCAAACCGCGCAATTATGGTCACTGGATGATCAATTGGTGCAGCTCTAGTTGTAATAGGTTAAATAGATCTATGGTAAATATAAATTACAAACTGCTAGGCTATATGTTTATTTATGACTTGAAGTACTTTTTTAGTTTAGTCCATCCACCTTTCTGTTGAAGCAGGTATCTCCCCTATCTCCCCTGGATGTAGTTTCACAATTTCCCCATACCAGCCAAGGTATTGTTATGGTGAAATTTTGGGCATAAGCCCTGAAAGTTGTAATGCTAGCTCAAAAAATACTCCACAATAGGTACCTGTTTTAGTTTTCAGTGTTCTGACATAATACTCGAAGTACTAGTAATGGTAACTTTGAAACGTAATAGAAAATCAATAACAATATTGTTATAATACTTTATATGGGGGATATACTAAATCTTTTAAATTACTTATTAGAATTTTTTAAAGGTACACAGTGTTCTTATTAAGATATAGTCTGTGTATGGTATTAGGAAAGATATTACTCAGAGACAAAGTGGCAACAGCAGAAGAGGAGAGGATAAATGGTATGAGTCATGAATCAGAAATGATTTCCATTAGGTTGTTTGTTTTAATTGTGATGCTACATTCCCTGTTAAAATAAATAGAAGGGGAGGAGATTGTGACAAAGTAAATAAAGTACTGAGTAAATAAAGATGTGATAACAGAAGGTTCATTAGGACATTAGGACTCTTGAAAGTGATGTCAAGAGAATGTATACATCTGTGTTATTCTGAAGCATCCAGGTTGAAAAGTAGGCTATGTTCAAGGAACTTTGAGTATAATATATTAAGCAGTTAGTATGGCATTTCTCAAGGCTATACAAGGCTTGAGGAGGGTCTTTATCTTTTGTCTTTACAAATTTTTGCATAAATTCATACAGAATTTCCTAGCGCCAGATTTCCCCAGCAAACTTGTTCTTAATCCCCTGATGTCATTGGATCTTAATGCAGAGACTGTTAAATCACAAGTCATTTAATTAGTTACATCCATTTTTCTAAAGTATTATAAATATAAATGTAAAACTATTAATATAAAATACACACATAGTACCCATTTTTTTCTTTACAACTGCCAGGTTTTTTTTTGTGGTATAGTTTTTCCTCAGAGATTTTGGTCCATATTGACATGATCACATCACACAGTTGCTGCAGATTTTTCAGCTGCACGTCCATAATGTGAATCTCCTGTTTAACTATTCCAGTTTTGTGACATGACGCAATATCCTGTTGGAAATGGCCATCAGAAGATGGATAAAGTGTGATCATAAAGGGATAGACAGGGTCAGCAAAAAATACTCAGGTAGGCCGTGGCATTCACAAGATGGTAAGTTGGTATTAACAAGCCCAAAATGTGCTAAAACTATCCCCCACACAGATGCCTAAAGTTTTGATAGCATGTTGGATGTATCCATGTTTTCATGTTTTTTACACAAATTTCTGACCCCACTATCTGAAAGTCACAGCAGAAATTGAGACCAGCCAATGTTTTTCCAATCTTTCATTTTTTTATTTTGGTGAGTATGTGCAAATTGTAACCTCAATTATTTGTTCTGAGCTGACAGGAGTTGCAGCCGGTATTGTCTTTTGCCTCTGTAGCCCATCTGCTTCAAGGCTTGACATGTTCAGAATACACTTTCATACATGAGCTGTAATGAGTGGTTATTTGATTTATTATTGCCCTGCTGTCAGTCTGCTCATTTGTCTTTGAAGAATGTGATCAACAAGGCATTTTCACGTAGATGTCTGAAGTTCACTCGATATTTACTTTCTTGCCATTGAGATGGTTGTGAAAATAGTAGCTCCAGATATTCAGAATAATAATCAGACAAGCCTAAATAGCACCAACAGCACTACCAATGACTAGCAGCAAAAACCATACCACATTCAGTGTGTCATCTTCCCAATACAAATCATCTGTTTGAACTCCAGCTCATTGTTTTGACCACGTCTGCAAGCCTAAATGCATTGGGTTTGTACCTTGTGATCGGCTAAATTGGATATTTGAGTTAATGAGCAGTTGAACAGGTGTACGTAACAAAGTGAGTACAGGGAATTTCATATATTTACAAAATATAGAGGAATACAGTTTTAGTACCTCTACTTTGTTACTTTGTTTCTATAGTGTTATCATGGAAGGCCAAGTGGGAGATTAAATTGGACATGTGTGTTGTACAGTGTTAAATGAACTCCTCCTTATTGCATCTGTGTACAATCTTTGGAAAAGTGGTACATCTTTTATATCAAAAGCCATCCCTATTCCCATGACAATAAAATCAGTTGTTCTTGGATAGACTCCCAGTCATGGATGATGTATTGCAGCACTAAAGAAAAAAAACTAAATAAACAAACAGTCTCTGTGTTAGAACACAAATCTACATTGGTGAAGTAGTGTTGTTTCTGGATGAATGGTATTATGTATTAAATGAGTCCACAGATCATTAGAGAATTCACTTTATATCTCATCAGGTTTATTTTTTTTAATAACACCACAGTAATGCAGAAAGCTAACTCCAGGGTTTATGACTCAGTCACATTTATGAAATATGATGATGCTGTTGTCCTTATATTTCCTAATAGGCCATTTGGCTTAAACCTAGTGCTGTGCTTTTCAGTGACTTTTTTTGCGGAATGAATGGTCCATTAGTAAGTACTCACTCAACTCACTTCTGCAACCTTACAGGAATCACCTACTTGTCAATATGTCAGGCTGCATTAGGATAACCCCCACATAGAAGCACATGAGCTCAGCATGGCTGATGAAGTGGAGCGGAAAGAGACTGTCACAGTGGCTGGGGAGGGAACAGTCATCTTCAGTGCCATGACCTTCCATTTCTTTGGACAATTTAAAGCACAGGCCATGTGTAGGCAGCCATGATGTCTGACAGGAAATTTTCTGTCACGAATAATCTGCCAAACTGTACTAATCTGAGGTGAAGGCTTCAGTTGCGTTCTGCCTTGGGTGCTATGGGAGAAAAAGATTGCCAAGTGTGAATGCAAAGTTGCAGAACATGGGTGCTAATATTGGGACAGGGGGTAAGTGGGGGGAAGTCGCGTGATGTGATGGCCCATAACAATGCAGTTCTTGAGATTAATAGCTTCAGCTGACCTTTTAGAGCTTATTTGTCAAATTAACTTGAGAAAATGAAAACAATTGTAAACCTGTCAAAAAAGCCTCATCGGACAACTGCAGCACAATTCCATTTGACTGTTTTTTTCTACTAATTAACTATACTCAAATGTCATGTCTCAGGACTGTACAGTAATTTTAATCTGGACAGATCATATAGGTGCACTGGTCTTTTCAAACAATTTCAGATGACTCATCGCTTCAAAAGGTCTCTCGGTGCCATTTCCTAGACAAGGCGATGATATTCAGGGTAACACCTTTGACTTCGCAGCTTTTGGCTCACTTTGGCCTGCATTAAATTCAGGCAGCAGAGAAGAGGTGGCTTTGGCACTTTGGCTGATTTAGTTTGACCCAAAATAAACTTTAACGGACTCACCACTGCCGTTCTCTAATACTTGCTGTTTAAACACTTATTTTCTCTGTAACATGAGCATAATGGTAATCCTTCCACAAAGTAATACGCCTTGAAAACCAACATCAAGTATCGTGTTATTTAAATTTCCGACAGCTTGAAAATATTACAGGTGAAATGTGAAGTCTTGCATTTTTTTTGCTTCATAGGGCAATTATGTTTGTGCAAACATACGGCTTTATATAACAGCACTTTACACACTAAGTACTTCAGACTTTAATTGTCTACTTTATTCAAAAACATAATTGAAGTGCTTGTACACAAGAAATTTGGACAAAAAGACTTTGAGTATATTATGTTTTTGCAGTGAAAGTAAGCAAAGTACATTTACAACCATATGTACTATTATAAAGAAGGGTTTTATGAATTTGGGGGTCCGTGCTTTAGAATGAAGCTCATTCTGCAACAAACTGTGCAACTGAAAAACAATTATCAGCAATTCAGATGCAATGATATACAATATTTATACCAGAGGGGTCCTGAGACTCACATTCCATGTACATTTAATTGAATTCACGAATGTGGGAGACCTAATTGGCAGCACGGAATCACCCCTGTCAGTCCGTAGAGTTGACAGCTGACCTCTCTGTCTTTGGAATGGGAATGGGAACTGAAGTACCTGGGGGAAACTCACATCAACAAAAGGAGAACATGTAAACTCCACACAGGCAGCAGCTATCCTGAATGATTAACATAAAGTTACTGGTCCTTTTTTGTGTTTTCTGGAGCTGTAAACATTACAAAAGTATTGATAAATAATAAACTTGAAAAAGGCTTTGAATAAAATTTTACAGTTTATGGAATGCAAACAATGCTATACCACTAATATGTTTTTAAAACAGTTGCATTTGCAGTGTAACGGCTATTGAAATAAAAA
>JAUZST010015316.1:0-10261 GCA_034779995.1 Parotocinclus haroldoi | reverse complement strand
GGAGTACCCGGAGTAAACCCACACAGACACTGGGAGGACATGCAGACTCCACACAGAAAGGACCCAGGCCGCTCCACGCCGGGATCGAACCCGGGACCTTCCTGCTATGAGGCAGCGGTGCCGCCCACCGAGGGCCCCCTGTGCTGCTCCGCTTTAAAGGCTATAAAGGGAATTTTTCCAAGAAAACTTCGACTAACTTTGATTAAATCTAAGCGCACCCGATGGAACGTAAAGACAAACTAACCCTACCTCGCTGGCTGCACACACCCAAGAGGGAATGAGTCTACATGCAGAAAGTCTTGATTTACAGAACAGCCAATGCAATATCAGTTACAATTTTCAGTGATCCCGCCAGCTAAAGGTATCCGTGCAAATCAGTTTTATGTACATCTAGGTCACGTCTGAATGACAGAAAACTATGGCGAGCGTTTGGAGTTTAATAAAAACATGAGAAATGCTGTATTGTACGGTACTTCAATGCTCTAAATGTTTTCATATTGGCCGATAACTAATACTGCCATTTCAAATTCAACTCCATGTGCAACGTTTCTAAAGAAACGTGACTAAAGCAAAGCCCAGCGACCTTAACAGCGATTTTTCTGTCGGTTTAGCATCGGTAGAATGCCCATAGGTAATTATTTCTCAGCCTGCTTATTAGAATACGTCCAGAAAATACAGGAAATTTGCACTGAGCCAGTGTCTCGATCCCATTTCCTTAGATCTGATGCAGCCTGGTGGGAAACTACAGTACAACAGAGACTTCCTGCTCAGCTTCCAGTTCACGCCGGCGAGCGTACAAAAGCCAGAAGGCTTACCGCCGATCGCTGACGTCGTTCTGGATAAGGTGAGATCCTCCATCGTAGGGCGCACACACACACACACACTCGCGCACACACAGTCACACACTAAGGGCCACTTTTAGAGACCCCAGTTAACCTAACACGCACGTCTTTGGACTGCGGGAGGAAACCCGAGTACCCGGAGTAAACCCACGCAGACACGGGGAGGACGTGCAGACTCCACGCAGAAAGAACCCAGGCCGCCCCGCCCTGGGATCGAACCCGGGACCTTCTGGCTGTGAGGCAGCGGTGCCGCCCCCCAAAATCTGTTGTTGAACACAGAATCAGTAATGAACGTACTAGCTTATTTCTCTCTAACGTTTAGAATCTCGCCGATAATCTGTCAGACCGAATATCCGTGTTTATTGTACAGTGAATGAACGGCGGTTCGCGTTCCTATCCGGGCGCACGCAGTCCAGAGCCTTTCGGACATCCCGTTTCCATTAACAGTGCATTCGTCTGTGCTAACGTCACACTTGGCACCCGGCGCGCCGCTTCACACACCGGTCTGGATTGTAGTCGCACATCAAGCGGTGCCAAACTCGAGCCGATAAAGCTGCGCTCAGAAATGTTTGGATTATGTTTCTCGTTTCGGTTTCTCGTTTCGGTTTCAGTTGCCAGTTCAGATAACTTTGCATGTGCACTAGCTCCGTCTGGTCCCGCCCGCCGCTCTGCTCTGCTCTCGTCAGTCACGTGATGGATGAGACGTCATTTCTTAAGCATGTTCGTACCGTCCTGGTGGGTCCAGGAGAGGGGTCGTAACACACTCCATTAACTTAAGTAATGCTTTGGGAAAAAAAAAAACCGTGATACCTTTTTCCTGGACTGGACTGGACTGTGTTTTCTGGGACTTAAACTCTAGTTCTCTTGGCAGTCAGTGCCCCTTTGAAGCAGACATGAGGCTATTCTGGTTTATATATTCCAGCTTGCAGGTCAGTCGAGTGTAAGAGTATAAGATTGGGCTTCAAGTCTTGAGTCTGCTTCGGAAAACTCGGGTGAAAGTCTATGTTTTAGTTTTCCACTTCTCTATACACGGCGTTCCCTGGTTTACGTTGGGGGCGGGCGGGCGGGGGGGAGGGGGGAAGTTACGTTCCAGGACCACCCGCGATAAACGAAAATCCAAGAAGTAGGGACTCCCTATGTATGGAAGTATTTATGCACTAAAAGTGTACTACTGGCAGTAGGACAGGCACATACACTTACGGAAAGCATTTATAGCTTGGTACAAATAAGTAACTTGCACGAGGGAAAAAAAAAAAGTCTTTAAACACATCAACCGAGTTAGAAGAGTCTGTAGAGTCTGTAGTCCGAACATGTGACCGGTGAGGTAGTAGAGCTTTTAAGCCAATCACATTTTCGAGTGACAGCTTCCCCTTTAACTCCCACCTCTGCTTGCGGATCCGTAGTGATGATTGGCTGTTGAGGCGACCGGCTGTTTAGGGCCTCAACGTCTGGAGTTAAAAGACAGATTTCATAGGTTTCTGATTATAATGTATTCCAATTTTGAAGACCCTGGCTAGAACAATGGTGTATGTAATTAATGGTGATCTAAGGCTGCACTGCACAGTACTCTCTATTGTACAGAACTATTGTGTATTATTCCTGGTTTTAGCTCCACCTTAAAATGCAGCCCAGCTTTGCATCTATCTTCTCTACCGGCCGCATGTTATGCCCCCTGCTGGCGGAGACTTGGTGATGTTTGTGCATTTTTCTTAGATCAACCAAATCAAGTTACCGGTGAGGGCGGTGGACCCGCGAATACTCATTCGAGGCCCAGACTTCACCCCGGCGTTTGCGGACTTCAGTAGGCAGCTGCTAGGGGGACGAGGGGCAGGGGTGAGTGACGAAAATGCAAACACGAACTGCATGAGAACAAGTCATGAGGAAAGCTTAAAACCAAAACGTGGATTCGGTAGCTCATCGGCATGGCTCCGCGCCGACCCCAGCCTCGCAAGGTCATCATGAACGTCTCGGTGAACGATGACGTGCAGCTGAAGAAGGCCGAGAACGCCTGGAAACCCGTCATGAAGCGGGAGACTCTCGCCGACGACCAGGAGTCCCAGAAAACCCAGGTAACACCGAAACCCTAGATACGGTGACCAGTCATTGAAATGATTAGTTTTAGATTAGGGTTTGTTTTTTTTTTTTCTTCTCATCATTGTTCTATGATTTCCTGTGTTGTAATGAATTGTCCATGTACCACTGGGCCGCAGGTGGCTTTGAGGAAGACAAAATGACTGTGCACTTCCTCACCGGGGAGGCGGATCATCTTTAAGAGCGATTTCTGTAGCGCTGCAAACCTTACGGCGTTTTCTTAGCCTAACAGGGCTGACCTCAGGGAGCTTTGCTTTGATTGTTCCATCTCAGGAGCTTTTCCGAAAGGTACGCAGCATTCTGAACAAGCTGACGCCCCAGATGTTCAGCCAGCTGATGAAACAGGTGACGGACCTCACGATCAACACGGAAGAGCGACTCAAAGGAGTCATCGACCTGGTGTTTGAGAAGGCCATCGACGAGCCCAGCTTTTCCGTGGCTTATGCCAACATGTGCCACTGCCTGGCGACCGTACGCTCTCCTTTACCCCCTTAAGTCTACAGCTTGGTCCGCCGCCTCCAAGCGCGAGTCGTTCACTGTCGCTTTTTATGCCCTGGCAGCTCAAGGTGCCCATGGCGGACAAACCTGGCACCACCGTAAATTTCCGGAAGCTGTTACTGAACCGCTGTCAGAAGGAATTCGAGAGGGACAAAATGGACGACGCTGCGTTTGAAAAGAAACAGAAGGAGCTCGACTGTGCCACGTCGGTAAGCATCATCCGTAACGCTCCTCACCACGACCCTTTAGGTATTTTGACACGAGAGCGAAATTGTACCTGAAGTTCTCTTGCGTGTTAGGATGGGCCAATCTGATGATCCGAGATATCAGGAGTCGTTCATTATGATTTATAAGCCGTAAATGACGCTGACCAGACGTTACCATAGCCACGCGTGTCGCACGCGGTTATAAAGGGTGTTTATATAGTGTTTATCTTATTTAATGTTGAAATATCCTCTCGTTTTGGTCAGCAGGGTGGTTCTAGGTTAGTTCAGAGAGGAAGGGAATTGGATGGCGCTAAAAATAGGACAACTATAGGATAGGCACGTGCCCCTAAAACACCGTTCACAGCTTGGTGCAAGCCGTACGCGCACATACAAGCGACTTGGACAAAGTGTCTCTAAACACATCGACCAAGCTGGAACGGTCTCCAGTCCAAACAAGACCTAACAAGCTGGACTGGTAAGCTGTTCCGCTCTTAAACTCCCGCCTTTGCTCGTGGACCTGAATCGAAATGACCGTGTGCTAAAGTCGAATGGGTGATCAAGCTCCTCCTCTTTTCCTAACCATTCCTTCTTTCTGCCGCGTCCCTCGCTTCCCCAGACCAACGAGAAAGAGCGCCTGCAGGAGGAGCTGGAGGAGGCGAAGGACAAGGCCAGGCGACGCTCCACGGGCAACATCAAGTTCATCGGTGAGCTGTTCAAGCTGCGCATGCTAACTGAGGCCATCATGCACGACTGCGTGGTAAAGCTGCTGAAGAACCACGACGACGAGAGCTTCGAGTGTCTCTGCAGGCTCCTCGCCACCATTGGCAAAGACCTGGACTTCGAAAAGGCAAAGGTAGCCCAGGCTTCTGTCCTGTCTTTTAACAAGTCGAGTCAGATTTCTTTCTTTAAGCCGGAGCCCTTTTTCCACAACGGAGCGCCGTCTCAAAGCAGATTTGCGACATTATTTGGTCTTCAAAGCCCAATGCCAAATTGAGCAAGCCCACGGCGACAGCGGCAAGGAAAAACTCCCTGAATGCAAGCAAGAAACCTTGGGAGGTTTCTGGTTGATCAGTAATCATTTGAGAAGTTCCGCTGTTCAGCTCCCCAGCTGCCCTTAAATGCAAAGATCTGATCAGCCAATCACATGTGAGCAGCTCTGTGCGTGAAGAAGGAAGGCGATCTAAGGGACTTTGGACGTGGCGTGGTTTTTGGTTAGCTTTTGTTTTGGATTACTTGCGCGTGAGGGAATTTGAACGATTAGTCCTGAACATGTTCGAATAGAAGATCTGAGTCACAACAGGCTCTTTGTCTGAGCCGCTGTTATCTGGTGTCAGCATTTACAAGATCTGATGATCTTCCTTCCTTAAGTCTTCCCGAAGCCAACAAAACACTGGTTTGTGAGGAGTTTCTTTTTTTCTTTTTTTTTTTTTGGAATGATTCTTATTATTTACGCATCGACGTTACCGAGGCCCGAGCGGTTTGCGTTTGGAGTGCGTACAACGGCTGGCATCGACAGTTCGATTGTTTTTTGATTCGTGTCTTCTGCTTGTCCTTAAATAGCCTCGCATGGATCAGTACTTCAACCAGATGGAGAAGATTGTCAAAGAGCGCAAGACGTCGTCGAGGATCCGCTTCATGCTGCAGGACGTGATCGACCTGAGAGTGGTTTGTGAATGTTCTGTGCACGTTTGTTTGTTTATTTGGCTTCTTTAACGTCGCTATCGGCATCAGTGGCCAATTTAGCGACACACACACACCACGTTATATCCATACACAAGTTCATCTCAAGACTAGTCATTATTTATATATATACACACACACACACACACACACACACACACAAGCCAGTGCCAATTTATAGTTATCAATGAACCTAACACGCATGTCTTTGGACTGTGGGAGGAAACCGGAGTACCCGGAGTAAACCCGCGCGGACACGAGGAGGACATGCAGACTTCTGTGCATTTAGGCATGTAGGCGTGGTCGAGACGACCTGCTGATGAAGCGACTTGTTGGTTGTTGGACTTGGTTGTCAGTGATTTACAGAGAACGGTCCAAAAAAAGAGAAAATCTCCACTGGGCAGGGCGGCACGGGGGACCGGCCGAGAAGGTCCCGGGCTCAATCCCAGGGTGGAGCGTCCTGGGTCCTTTCTGCGTGGAGTCTGCATGTCCTCCCCGTGTCTGCATGGGTTTACTCCAGGCGCTCCAGTTTCCTCCCACGGAGCAAAGACAGGCGTTAAGTTAATTGGTGTCTCTAAAGTGGCCCTTGGTGCGTACCCTACGATGGCTTGGCGTCCCATCTGGGGTTGTTCTTGCTCTTGCGCCCAGAGTTCCCCAGTGGACCCCGGCCCCGGGTGGGTTAAGCGAAAGCTAACGGATGAATGAATATGAAAGACCAGACTGGGTGGAGCCCTTTAGCCTCCAGTAAACAGTGACTCAAATAAAAAGGTGGTACAACCAAGGTATGCAGAAGAGCCTCTCTGAACACACCTTGAAGCAGATGCACTACAGTGGTAAAATCCCACACTGGGCACCACTTCTGTCAAAGGCTACAGTTGGCACAGGTCAGCGAAACTGAACAGTGAAAGATTGGTCAGTCTGGCCTGTCGAGTCGTGATTTCCTGCCGCGACCTTCAGACGGCCGGGTCAGAATTTGGCATAAACAGCATGGACGCATGGATCCTGTCTGTTTTGTATCATGGTTCGGGCTACTGGTGGTGTACTGGTGTGAGGGGATACTTTCTTGCCACACTTTGTACCCCTTGAGCATCCTGTGCAGCCTGTCTGAGTATTGGTGCTGACCATGTGCATCCCTTGACGTGCATCTTCCGATGGCTGCTTAAAGCAGGATATAACGTACCATGTCACAAAGCTCAAACCATCTCACCCCGGTTCCTTGAACACCCGAATGATCTCAACAGTTACCCAGGTGACCGTTTTTGCTTCCTTCTCCTTTACTGACTTCCAGCATAACTGGGTGTCGCGCCGAGCCGATCTGGGGCCCAAGACCATAGAGCAGATCCACAAAGAGGCCAGGATCGAGGAACAGGAGGAGCAAAGGAAGGTCCAGCAGCAGCTGTTGTCCAAGGATAACAGGAGAAGGCCAGGTCAGCTCGTGCACTTGCAGCATTTCGAAAAACTTGCCCCTGATCCAATATGGCGGCTTTTGAGAACGTCCAGACATAGCTAGCCCAAAAGATACACCCCCCTCGCCCTTTGCTTGCTGGGGTACTCGGATATGTAATTTAATAACAAAAGAGAATAACGGGGTGGCCTGTGACTTTTGGCTCACCCTGTTCAGTGTGATCATGGGAAATATTTCGTAAATAAAACGGAGCACAAACATGCCAAATGACCACAATAACCAGTCGTGTTTACAGAAGCGCGGGAGCAGCGCAGTCTGAGAGAAGAGACTTGGAGCACCGTCCCCGTGACAAAGAACAGCAGGACTATCGACCCCAACAAGATCCCAAAGTTCTCCAAGGTTTGTTTCCCTCCGAGCGTTTAATCTGTTTTATCGTACAGAGCGTTGATGATTCAGTGTTTCTACGCTCGCCCGACGACACGTGATCCTGGATATTTCTCAATATCCGACGGATCCAAGCCTGAAGGGAGTCGAGCTTGCTCTCTTTGAGTTTTCCATGCCATGACATGGCTTGTCCAAAACGTCTTTGGCCACCATTAGATTTGTTGATTCAGCAATGTTGTAATGGTCAAATGGAACCCTACTGTTGGATTCCTATTGACTTGGACCCAAAACCCGGATTCCCACAATTCACTTGTCCGCTGATCTTCACCGATCCTTGTGAGCTTTAGCATAACTTAACCTTTTCACCCCGTTTCCCCTTCTGGAAAAAAAAAAGAGTGCTTTCTTGGCTGCTACCCTTCCAAAAGGCATCCCGCTGAAGCTGCCATATGCTACTGTTACTCTAGTGTAGGAGGAGACCTATGCATAAAAAGCTTTTTTTTTTTTTTTTTTTTCATTATATTGTTCCTTTCAGCTTTTACCTCTGCATACACATTTCCTCCATTTCTTTGTGGCATTCTAATAAAGAGACCGAGAAATAACGATTATATCCCAGCCTTTAACCAAGATGAGCGGTCAACGGTGATGTTATTTCTCCATCCCTTCACTTGCAAGGCGTTGCTTCTGTCTGATTTCTTAGTCGCTGTCGGAGCACCGGCCCCTGTTTACACGTTTCCTCTAGCGTGACTCAACCTGTTAAGTGGCTGCATCGATGTACGTGGGGTTTCGCGTCTTCGGTTCCAACACTTAACCTCTATCTGCTAATTTACCCAAACATTCCCAGTGTGAAAAGGTCCAGCTGGCTAAATGTCAGTCCTCAGAAGAGTGGTTCAGCCGTACCGCATTAAGAACTGAGACTAATTCAGGATGGCCCTCTGCCTCTCCCTTTCTCTCAGTCCCAGATCGATGAGAAGATCCAGCTGGGGCCGAGGGCTCAGCTTAACTGGATGAAAGGCAGCAGCGGAGGAGCTAAAGCAAGCAACCCTGGTAAGAAACGAATCACAATTTCAGCTTCAGCTTTGGTGGATGGCCAAGACCATACAGTTGTTCCTTCAAAACGTTTAAACCCTCCTGTGTGTTTGGCTTTTCTTACAGAGTTGCCACATTTGGGCAGCAGTTGTCTGAACCGCTTCTCGGCCCTGCAGTCATCCGCCGTTTCCTCAGCCCAAGCTCTTGACGCTGACTGTAAACCCTCTTCACTAAGGTACTGAGGCTCTGGAATCAGGATTTATTTGTGACACTTATGCTTACTGATACTGGTGCTACATCTAGTCACTAATCAGGGTCCCTAATCCAGAGCAACTTTGAATCGATACACTCTTCTAATGTTATTACCCTACAGTGGCAGCTCTTCATAGTGGAAGAAGGTCCGAGGTGCTCGAGAACTGAGATATTTTGCCATTGGTTTGGTGATTTTTCTCGTCCTCTCTCTTATTTCCAGCCAAGACAGCTGTAGCCGGGAGCAGGTCCAGACGGCCCCACACGCAGGTTCAGACCCCTCAAAGGCCCTTAACCAAACTTCCAGCAATAATGTGGAGAGTATGTCCTCAGATGAGACGTGTAGACACTCGGACTCTGCATGTGACTCGGAGGACTCAAGCAAAATGGCGCTAAGACAAGTCAGGGAACCCTGTGAGACTACACACACATACGCACACACGCTTAATAATAATCTACATGTACAGACATAATTGTTTTGTTTGGGTTTTTTTTTCAGCACGGTTGTAAAAGGTTGCGGTTTTCAAAGCCGTTGATTTTGCTCGGTTGAATGTCAAAACTGTCAAAGTAAAATTGTTCGTGGATGCATCACAGAGACAAACCTGTAGAAACAAAAGGAGCAAAACATTGACATTCATGTCGTTTAGCAGACGCCCTTATCCAGAACGACTTTTAACAATTGATACAACGAAATACGGTCTTACAATCCAAGCTATTGTGGGTTAGGGGCCTTACTCAGGGACCCAACTGTGGCAGAGGTGGGATTTGAACCCTGGACCCTTCTGGTCCATAGTCCAGTACCTCAACCCCTAGGCCACCACAGTCCCGAATGTAGTAAAAAAAAAAAAATTCAAAAATAGTTGGATTGGTCCAATTTTCTGATTATGCAAGCGGTCCTCTAATCGGTTGCCAGGTCTGCTTATTCTAAGATTCTCTTCATTAACCTCTTTTGGGTTTATTATTCACAGAGACCGGCTGTGTCTTTCTCTTTCAGGAAATGGCACACTTTATAATCCAATAACTGCAGAAAATCTGATTTTGTCAGTGATCATCAACAATTATACCTGCACTTGGGTAGTGGCATAATGAGATAATGGGATAATGGGAGAGCTTCAGGTTCCCATGACTCGGGCAATAATTTCTACTTTGCAACCAGCCATTAATCTCCCATAAGGATGCTACACAAACTTTAATAATTACATACGCGACGTTTTCCCTTTCTCCAGTAAAGGCCTCAAAAAGTCTTCTTCTGCCAGATTCTACAGGAAAAAACACAGGTCAGTGGAAAAAGAGGCCGAACAAAGCCACGTCTTTAGAATAATAAAACCTGGCAACCATGTTGGTCTTGCCTCAAGCATGCACAGACGGAGAAAACCGACTGTAATCAGGCAACTAGTATACGTGCTATGAGAAATCGGATTCCTGGAATAAAATACAAATCTTTTAATCAAATTTCTGTATCTGCTTTCTGGATCCAAGTATGCTGTGTACTTCACCCCTTGAGTAATCCGGCAACTGCAGAAATTAGACTATGCTCAGATTATTAAAAGCATGAAACACACCTAAGACACTGAAACACAGTTTGTGCTTGAGGAAATAAAGACTTGGTGTATTATTTTATTTGTTAAAGCTTGCACTGCTTCCTTCTGTAAGATTACTGGCTGGTTGCAAGTTAAAAATCCGATTCCTGCCTAAAACATTTAAAACCCGAGCTTTCTCGTTATTGAATTACTCAGGTAAAGTGATCGGACTGCGCACTTTATGATACAGTCGAATCCGGTTACCGGGAGCAGCCGCTTATTCGGACCGAATCCTAAAGTACAGAAACAAATCCTGTTATATACGTGTCATTTTATTCGCTTATTTGGACCAAAATCCCG
>JAUZST010015315.1:0-10261 GCA_034779995.1 Parotocinclus haroldoi | reverse complement strand
ACACACACACACACACACACACACACACACACACACACACACACACACACACACACACACACACACACATACACACGCACACACACACACACACACACACACACACCTAACAGCATGTGATACAAAATAGCATGTCTATTAAAGGCACTAACATCTAGCAGTGAAGTTTCCAAGACAACTGGGAGCAAGGCATATGCAACACAAACATGCAGACTGGTTACTTTTCCTGGAGTCAAGCCAGCATTTTAGAACAGACCTCTTCTGTTTCGTGTGCTGATCACCACAGTCCATAGCAAACTTCAGAGCACTGCATGAGAGCCAGACAAATGGTACCATTTATTGGCAGAGCTGTACTTTACAACTAAAAAGAGATTCTAAATGGTAAAACATTCTCTTAACTTGAGTTTACTTTGTTAAAAACAATGCAAGTTACTGGAATACAGTCCTTACATAAGCAAACAATTAGTTAAGTTACAACCATTAGTTAAGTGCTTTAAATGTAGATGTTCTGTCTACAGATGTAGACATTCTGAACTATTGCATTTACATGCACTTAATCTGATAACCACTACATCTGCTATAAATGGGACATACTTCACATGAACAAATCCTAGTTGGAAGAATAGTACAAGGTAAGTTAAAAGAGAGAGGGCAACCTGTTTCTGTTTTCAGAAACAAAAGGGAAAATGACATATCTGAATACCCCAGCAAGTAATGGGTGAGGGGGCCAATCTTTTAGGCTTTTATGGCTGCCATCTTGAAAGCCACCATATTGCATCAAGAGCAAGTTTTTCCAAAGGGAATGTGGTCATGTAGCATTTGAAAGAAGACCAGAATTGTCCCAGAAATCGATTACGATTTTCAATATCTCTTGTGGTTCAAAGGTACTTTACACAGCAAGTTCAAAAGTTTTGTTGTTCGTCACAATTAATTGAAGACGAAATTGAGGATTCTGATGTCGACGAAGAAACGATTCAGCACACAGTGTGTCCTGTGACTTTTGAATTAAGCTGTAGAATTTTCTTTGAAAATATGGAATGCACTGTAGTTATGAGAAACTGGCTACGCAGAATCTGCATGCCCATATGGCAAACCGAAAAAAGAAGTCCAATTCTGAACAGGAGCTAAAGATTGGGGAGTTGGTGGAAAAGAAGACCTCACCTCCTGATGTGGGAAGTTTAGAAATGCTTCTTAGTCTTTTCCAACGTTATACACTCTATAAATCATCTTCTGTGGGCCTGTGTGTATATTTGAGCTGTAAATGATGTATGTGTTTAATGGTGAAAAATAAGAGTATGTATATTATTCATTTATATTGGGGTGAAGGTCAAGTAAAAACTATGAAGCTGTATTTTATGAGTAAACTATGGAGCATTCTCCCAATGGTTTAGTTCACCTTATATCTAAATTTGAAAACTGCTTTCTACAACCATAATCTATTTTCACCTTACAAAGGCAGAGCCTGTGCAAAATATTTTAAGATAATATTTTTATATAAAAATATTAATATTTTAATATTTATTCTAAGTGTGTATTTAGTGGGGCTTAACACCTGCAACCTGGATGTCCAGATATGTACTGCATAGATCACACATGAAAACTGTTCACTGACATTTAAATAACCACCAGTTGGAATGATCTGGATTTCTCCATAATTTTTGCATAAAATACAGCTTAATAGTTTTACTTGACCTACAAACACAGGTCCTAACCTGACCCTGTGATAACATGAGATGCACATTTATCATATGTAAATTATAAAATTAATATAGTTATTTACCCAATTGGCTTTGAACGATCTTTAGAGATTAACATTTACTGTAATTTACTAATTTATTATGTACTTTTTCAAACATGGTAGAGACGTCTCTTTTGTTCCTGTCAATGGGACCGTTCCAGCCTTCTTCCTCAGCGCTAAGCCCTCCGTCTTTTCCAGCCGTGATGACTGGATTTGAGATTGAAAAACACTGACACACCTTTTCCATCTCACATTTTCTCAAGTGCAGTTTGAAGAACATGAAAAAAACGCATGAGAAAGCTATGTGTCGTTATGCCCAAAATTACTCAAAAAGCCACAAAGTAAGTATTATTCATGACGTCCATTGTGATGTGCAAGCACACCTTTCTCCACCACAAAAAGTAGGATCATGATGAAGTAAGTGTTCCCACAACAAGGACAAAATGAGTGCAGGCCAAACGGGAGAGTCAGGAGGGGGGATATGCATGTAGCAACTGGGCATAGTACTGCAGAAATATGCATAGATTCTTTGTTAATAAATTACCACCTGCCCTTCTGTCTTTATCCTGGGTGATCTTTTGGATAAACGCAAGCAGCAAGACGAAAAGGAAAACAAGTTAACACCACAGCTGGCATATTATCACACCAGGCACCTGGCAGTTAGGTGTGATACTTTGCAGGTGAGATAAAACATTAACATTAAAACATTGCCCACATTGTGTTACCCTGTGCCCACACAATGTTAAATGCATTAACAGTATGTACAAATGTAACTTGTAGTGAGTTTGAATATTGGTAACAAATGCATATGCTTAAGATTTTAGGTGAATTTACATGAAACCCCCTACACACAGTGTTAGTGTGATAGAATGTACATATCTTAATAAAGCCAGGGTGGCTTGATACAGGCCACACCATGCCCAATGAAAGCCAGAGATTACTCATCAGCAGAATTACATGTCACTTTAAGTCACTTACATATTTTATTTCAACCTGTTTGAACTGGCAGTGCAGTTAGGAATATGAGTCAGATTTGTCCTTGTTCTTTTAGGCAGGTTCTTTTATGAAACTCAATGAGGTCTGCATTTATCAAGGTGTACCATTTGCATATATTTCTTTTTCATCATTTCAAATAAACACACAGTTTCTCATTATAATAATAAAAAAGTAAATGTAAAACACAAAGGGAAGACAATACATTACTACCTGGTCTGAAATGATGTTTAGGACATGGCACACATCAAACTGACAACCACATATATTTACTAACAAAAAATAATGCATCCAAATTGACATGTCAAATTGCTGCAAAACACACCATGCAGTTATCTCTCAGGCAGATATGTCCAGTAAATGATTGCAAGCGTGGTCTGATTAGACACTGAGTCTTGCCATGAGGACATGTAAAATTGCTTTACTCAGTGCACTGTGAAAGGATCTCAGAGGCTACACTTGGGTAGTGTACATCTTGGTAAAAGATTGTTGACTGCTAGACATGCCTGTACAAGGCACCCAAATACATTTTACCCAGTTTGAGTCTATGAGACTTTGAGAGGGGGTGCAACATTGGATTGAAAAAAGCATTATAGTCATTTTGACAAACTGCTCACCATCTAGGTCATTCTGGTCTGGATATTAGGAGGTGTTCGGAGATAGCCCAGACAGACCACCAGTAGAGAGCATAGTTTGAAGTGCAAGAAGCTCCCACAGTTTCATTGTTCGCTATCCAGACACATGTGGCACTGTCAGTACACTTGTCCTTACTTAGGTATTTATGGATACTGGTATTGCTGGCTGAATGCATGGCTGATTAACAGACTGATAAAAAAAACTCTTCATTAGGAACACAA
Organism: Parotocinclus haroldoi; assembly: GCA_034779995.1. Lineage (NCBI taxonomy): Eukaryota > Metazoa > Chordata > Actinopteri > Siluriformes > Loricariidae > Parotocinclus > Parotocinclus haroldoi. The sequence goes on along the minus strand of JAUZST010015315.1, from coordinate 6,673 downwards.
TTTCTGCACAATGACAAGTAGACAATGAAGTTGTAAATGTAAACTAAAAATAGCTAAGAAATGTGTACCGTACATTGCAATTGACCCTGCTCCCCTTCTAAGTTGCATCATTACTAAAGGGAAGGAGTTTCCCTGGCAGTATCTGTGTACATCTAGCAAAGAGCCTGAATGTTTGTACTATTATAATGCTATTAACATACCAATGTGTCCTTTCAAAATAACCACCATGTATGACTCATCTGCTCTCATTTTCTGCTAGGTATAACATGTGCTTTCCAGGGTGGGTCTGAAAGTTTGAAAGACTGCATTGGTCAGAAAGTCTGCTGTGAATGAGACTGAACCTGCTTAACCTTCAAAGCCATGTTCTCTTAGGCAGTACTCTCAGTAGGAAATCTGTAGCATGCTGAAACATGACTGCTGATTTGACTCAGAAGGTCTGGTTTGTTTGAATAGTGGGATCGCTCTGTACCGTGCCGGGGCTTGGTACACGGAACCAGGCTCACACCCTTCTGAAGAGGTGGGTTAGAGCATGGCTTGTTTGGATTCAGGCACAGTATACATGTAATGTAATCGTTAACCAAGACCGAGCACAGAATACGTTGTTAGCTGCCACCATAAAATCTCAACATTCAACACGAACAGCTGAAAATCACTCAGCTGCATAAGCAATACATCTATAAAACGCATGAGAAAGCTATGGGTCATCGTGACTCAAAACAGCCACAAAGTAAGTATCATTCATGACATCCATTATACTGTGTGAGCACACCGTTCTCCACCACAAAAAGTAGGATCATGATGAAATCAGTGTGCCCAGAATGTTTACAGTATGGGGAGTAATTGTGCTCAGCCACTGTTCAAAGCAACTGGGCATAGTACTGCAGAAATATGCTGCATTAGGTTCATACACTTTTAAGCAACAGTGTACGCTACTAATAACTGTCAGTTCTGATGTGCATTATATGGTGTAACTGAGGTTTACCAACTTTTTTGTATTAGTAAATAGTGTTACATACAGTAACTGTGTTTCCATTTACATAATATCGCAGTAGCTAATTCATGTTACATACAACCCAAAGCTTAACCTCAGTACCTAAAGTAAAGCATCTAGCCCTTTAGGCATTAAAATAAATGCCGATACAGTCCCCATCTTTCACTACCTGTTGGGATATTTGCTCCTCACAATAACACAGACACACACACAGATAGACACAAGACCACTATAGCCAGGTTTAAAACACAACCAAGACTTTTTGTAGTTAAGTTTGAGTCAACCCTTTTTAATCCACATGGAAGGATAAAAAGAAGAAAATTCGTTTGTAATACACATTACAATCAATACACATTACCGTATATAAGCTTATTATATACTGAACAAAATATATTAATGCACACTTTATTTTGCTCCCATTTTTCATGAGCTGAACCCAGAGAAGGGCTTCTGTGTACCATTTTCTCTCAAATATTGTCTATAAATGTGTCTAAGTAGTGAGCACTTCAAAATTAGACAGCAGGATTATTGCATAGGTGAACCTTAGACTGGCCACAATAAAATGCCACTCTAAAATGTGCAGTTTTATCACACAGCACAATGCCACAGATGTTCATTCTCTACCATAAGACATCTCCAAAGGCATGTTAGAGAATTTGGTAATACATCCTACCAGCCTCACAACCGCAGACCACGTGTAACCACACCAGCCCAGGACCTACACATCCAGTATCTTTATCTCAAAGATCGTTTGACCAGCCACCTGGAAAGCTGCTGCCAGAACTCTCGTCCTCCGACGTTTCGACGCCGCTCGTGGTTAGGTCCCCATTTTGGACACTTCCCACCAGCGCTTGACAATTATTACAGTATATTTTTGTACTTTGGGGAGTCTTTTGCTCAATCTTTTCTTTTTTTTGCTCAACCTTCTCCATGTAGTTCCTTCCCCATTTTTCCCTGCATTATTAGGTCCGAACTCTGTCTCGTAACAGAACGACGTGATCAACATGGACCCAGCAGGACAGCAGTACATCTCAGATGTGGTTCGTGCCCAAGGCGCGCCATTGGACGTCATAAAGCGGCCATTAAGAGGCTTACGGAGCGTCACCGTGGCTGGTACTCCACCTAGTGCCCCTGTGCCTGCTCCTAGCACCTCCGCTCTCACTCCCAGCCCCCCCACGGAGACCCCTATGCCCCCACCTGAGCGTTTTTCCTGAGATCCCAGAAAGTGTAGGGGATTTTTATTACAATGTTAGCTCATTTTCGAGCTCAAGTCTTCACGTTTCCCCACGGAGCGCTCTAAAGTGGCTTATATGATCTCTCTGCTTTCGGAAGTGGTCCACCGCTATATGGGACACTGCCACTGTCCCTGGATAACTGTATCCGCCAGTGGGCCACTGCGCGCAGACGGTTACCCCCCTTAACCCCATGGCACACCCCCGACCTGCCCAGGTCCACGCCCGGGGGGTTCCCTTCACCTGAACCCATGCAGCTTGGAGGGACGAGACCCGCCAATTCCTCCTCTCTCAAATCTAGGCCATTAAACTAAAGGTGTGCTGCCGGGACAGGGCTGAACGGGAAATGGCCAAAATAGCGATCAATGGCGCAGTAATGGACTAGCGTGGTCCACTGCCAATTTTCTCTATGAGAATTTTTATATTTCTAAGCGATATTACTTATCAAACCTTCCCCTTTATCCTGAAACTGGGCAAACACCAGGAACACCTTTCGTTCCTAGTGACATGATTCCTCCAAATGCAGGTGGTCCTGGGATGCCCCTAGTTGCAGGCCCATAACCCGACCATTGATTGGTCCTCTGGTTCCTTCTTTAGTTGGTCCCTCGCTTGTGACTCAGGCTGTCTGATTCACAACGAGGCACCCACACCCATTCAGACCAGTGAACCAACAGAAGAGCTGTCGCGGGTACCTCCTCAATACCATGACCTGGGCAAGGTCTTCAGTTACTCTAAATCCCAGACATTACCGCCTCACCACCCGTTCGATTGTGCCATAAACCTCTTACCTGGCACCCCCCCCAGGGGACGCCTTTTTTCCCTCTCCGAGATTGAGCGGAGAGCCATGGAGGTTTACATCAAGGAGGCCCTCCAACAGGGCTTCAAACACCCCTCATCCTCCCCAGCGGGTGCCAGTTTCTTCTTTGTAGCCAAAAAGAATGGCTCCTTGAGACCCTGCATTGACTATTGGGGTCTCAATGCCATTACCATGAAGGACCGCTACCCCCCGCCCCCCATAGCGACAGCCTTCTAGTCATTGCAGAAGGCCTGCATTTTTACTAAACTTGACTTAAGTAGTGCGTACAACCTCATCCACATCCGCCTACCCGACCCCGCGGAACCCTTCATCGTGGAAGTGGACGCCTCTGAGGCAGGGGTGGGGGCAGTGCTCTCGCAAAGGCTTTCTCCGGACATGAAGGTCCACCCGTGCGCTTACTTCTCCCATCGCCTGAAACCTGCCGAGCGCAATTACCCTATAGGGGACAGGGAGCTCCTGGCTTGCCCTTGAAGTGTGGCGTCACTGGCTGGAGGGGGCCCGGCACCCGTTTTTGGTCTAGACTGACTACAAAAACCTTGCTTACATCCAGCAAGCCAGACGACTAAATGCTAGGCAAGCTCTCTGGTCCCTTTTCTTTGGGCAGTTTGACTTCACCTTGTCATACCACCCAGGGATCAAGAACTTTAAACCGGATGCCCTCTCCTGCCTCTGGGAGCCGGATTTTGCCCATTTTGGGTCCCATCTTGCCCCTGGCCCAAATCCTGGCTCCTCTGACTTGGGGTATAACTAGAGTGGTAACTCAAACCCAAGCTGCCGAGCCCGACCCAGAGGGCGACCAGGTACTTTAATGGAAACACGCTTTCCAGCTCACCGCTCATCCCAGGGTCACTAAGACCCTGGAGGTCATGCGGTGGCACTTTTGGTTGGCGCCAAGCATCGCCAACAACTGCAAAGCGTTCGTTCGCTCCTACATCATTTGCGCGGCCAACAAAAGCAGCCGGGAGCACCCCCAGGGACTACTGCAGCCTCTCCATATGCCATTGCAACCCTGGTCCCACTTGGTGGTGGACTTCATCACCGTTTACCCCGTTACAAGGGTTTTACCACCGTGCATTTTTCCAAGGCCGCTCGCTTCATCCCCCTGACCAAGCTTCCATCGACCTCTGACCTCCTGAACCCATCCGAACCCCCCAAAACATTAAAAGTAATCTGCACACTTTAGAGTGGCCTTTTCTTGGGGCCACCTGTGTGATAATTATGCTGTCTAATCAGCATCTTAATTTGCCACACCTGTGAGGTGGGTGGACCATCTTGCTGAAGGAGAAGTGTTCATGAACACAGATACAGACAATTTTGTAAAAAAAATTGAGAGAAAAAGACCTTTTGTGTACATAGAAAAAGTCATAGATTTTGCATTCCAAAAAATGGGAGCAAAAACTAGTTATGTTTTTAGTATATATTACGGAATAACACTACACTTTAATCATATATATATTATATTATATATTATTTTTACATTATATTATAGTCTAACTAAGATAATGTACCTTCTGGAAGCAAATGATGGCAATGATTCTTTCAAACTTAATCAGTCCACACAAAGTTAACTGAATAAAGCCAGTATCATCAATTCTCTTCATTTTTATTTTTAAAAATAAGGACAAACAAAGATTTTACTGAATAAAGCACACAGGTAACAATGTGCACCTTCGGTAACTTTAGAAAAAGATCAGAGCTCAAAAGACATGGGGCTAGACACCAATTTCTGAGTTCACATACCCTGAGGAGTAGACAAGACCAGAACCATTCCAAATAAAGTAGAGACTGAGATGAAACAGTACTTGAGTACTACACCCAAATACACAATCCAATCACCTTGGCTTAGGTTTACATGGAGCATGGAGTGGTGTAATCAAAATAATAATTATAGTGCTTTGTGCAAGACATTCTTAAGGCTTTGGCAAAATAAACCAAGCAAAAATGCTTATAAATATGATTAGTGTCACCGTGTCATTTCTGAAAAAAAAACTGAACATTGCAAAGAAATCTTACTAATCCTCTCATTCTCTGTAGATCTTTATGTTCACTCTTTAGGGTGTGCCTAACAGCTTGAATCACTTTATTGTTCTGAATGTTGTACACAGAATCCTTAAATGATAAGCTTTACAACTAACCCAAAAGTAATTCCCAGAATAAATTTAGAAGTTTAAATGGAGCATTTTTGTAACTATATTAAAACATGGATTATTTGAAAGATGTTATTTTTATTGTTTTGCATTAACACATGGATTTCACTATCATGTTGAGAGTTTGAATGTATTGCATAACTTTTAAACAAGTGTGACACCTGGTGGTAAAAACAGCACTCATGGCAACTAAGATTCATTCATTTTGAATTCTTTTGAGTTCTATTGGCATATTTCTAAAGCTAATTAATGCTAAATAAATACTTATGCATAAACCCAACTTTAACCTATGCAACTTAAAACATTTTTTAAAAGAAATATCCTCAAAATTATATAAGAGACCAGGCAGAGAGACATGTTTCATGCCTGAAAATTCCCATATAAAATTAAAACAAATAGAACGTTAATTCACCTCAAAGGCAAACATTTAATCAAGGAATGGACTTGAAAATTTGCAGAAGCTGGCAACATTTTGGGTCAGCAAGACTTCAAAACTATAATTAGATGCAACCTCAGTAATGAAAATTGGACATAAAACAATTATGGATTTGTCAAAAAGAAGGTTGGTTATACATAAATGTATATAATCCCCACTGTTAAATAGGGTGGATGGTTTGAATGCCCTGGGATACATGACATTGTAGATTAAATGAAAACTTTGGTTCCTCACTTTTATGGCTCCAAAAATGCTCCAATGAATCAGGCTTATTGTTTTTGCCTGTTAACACACGTGTTAAAAAACACTATACAAATACAAATATTACAATTTGCACTCTGAACAACCTATTTAAGTATCATTCTCGTTAAGGTTATGCTTAAAGGTTCTGTGGATAAAGGTGTATGGGAGTATCAAAGTAAATGGTTATACGGATGGGTTTGACAGCCTTCGCTTGTTTTCTGATGACCTGAACATGACTTCATGTGTTCCACTTACTTAAACAAGAACAAAACTAATGTAAACATGCTTCAGCTACAATTCAATAATTGTACAATAAATCTTACCCTTTTAATAAAACAGAATTATCAATAACGGGCTAGATTATGTAATGTTGATTATTTAAACATTTTCAAATTGCACCAGCAACACAAGGTAAGCTAATAAACCATGTTTAAGATACATAATGTATGTCACTTGTAATAATTCCACCATAAAGGTTATATGTCATTTTTTTTGCAATTACAATGTTTAAAATAAATTCCAGTGGGGTTCAGAGACATGTGCTTGTGTGTTGGGAGTTCAGGGACCTCAAATATTCTCATCTACAAAAGAGATACACTAACAAAAGCCCCACAAGTCTGAAGGCTACAACAGGGATTTAGAAGAAAGAAGACATAAACATAAATTATGGTTTGACTGAACTTTCTGCATATAAATTATATTTTCTATAAGTTGCTATACAACCCCTGGCAAAAAGTATGGAATCACCAGTCTTGGATGAGCACTCATTCAGACATTTAATTCTGTAGAACAGACTCAGATCAAAAA
>JAUZST010015314.1:0-10261 GCA_034779995.1 Parotocinclus haroldoi | reverse complement strand
TGTGTGTGTGTGTGTGTGTGTGTGTGTGTGTGTGTGTGTGTGTGTATATATATATATATATATATATATATATATAGTTGCAAAGTATATTTATTTCAAATTATCACACTCTCCTTGAACAGTTTAGAAGAAGAAACGAGCTTCTAAAACTCTAACAGAATAAAATACAGTATAAGCGGAAATCAAGGTTTAAGGCTCAAAGGAAACATAAATGCTATTTGGAAGAAATGGACGACCTTATAAGGTGAATCGGGTACCAGGCAAATGTGCCCAATTCGAATGTGATCAGACACTTTAAAGTGAATTATACCAATTTTCCTTTACCTACCAACTAATATTATATACAAAATAACTAACTAAATAAATAACATATTTGAGTGCAAGTTGCCCTGCATTGTTCAGGTCAACGCACACAGACCAAAGAGCCGACCCTAACAGCACACCACCTCTTTACAAGAAGCATGAGTCATGAATGCCAGTGACACACGCGTGCATAGCTAACATCTTTTAGTAGCGCTGCAACGTTTACCCTCCACCAATTCAGTGTTCTGAGGGATGGCAGCCGAAATATAACACAACAAATTCACTCAATCATCTTCAACAGCGCAACACAAAACATAGGTGTAAAAATGTAACTATGTGCAATAACGTTATAATGAAAAATTCTATTTTCAGATTCTCAGATTTTCATATAGCATATATGACTTATCATATAAATTCTTTTCTTTTTCTCTTTTTTACTTTTCTACCTCCTCTATTCTATGTTTGTATTGTAATAATGATGCTGGAATCTCAATTTCCCCGAGGGAATGCTCCTAAAAGGATCAATAAAGTGTTCTATCTTACCTTATCTTATAAGAAAAAGTTTAGGAGAGTTGTGAAGGCACAGTTCACTTTGTCTGACAAAAAGAAGTCCAATGAGTGGAACATTTACTTGTGCTACACCCCTGGCAGCCTTGAGATGGCCTGCCAGCCTGTCTGTTGCATGCTTACACCTTGCATCTTGTTCTCCAGGATTGGTGTGAGACCCCATAAGCAGAACAAGAACAACCAGAACAAGCAGGATAAATGAGAAATAAGAAAAAAAAATTACAAACAAATTTTCATACACTGTGAATTTCACTGTACTATGCACAACAGCAGATACATTTCCGTTCTCTTTTCTTTTTTTATGTAACTTTCATTAAATCGTTTTATTATCCAGTGAATTTTGATCAAGGCCGGTGCCTGAACGGATGGAGCAGTCCTGGGAAGGGCAATTTGGAGTACCAGGAGAACCCACATGGGCATGGGAGGGACATTCAGATGTCACACAGGGGGGCCCAGAGCACTCTAGCTAGGGCTGTGAGACGACAGTGCAAGCCACTGAGCAGCCTTACCACCCCACTATGTAACTTGTAAATTTCATTTTCCTATTTTCTAGCATTTAAAAGTAGTGTGTATTTAAAAACTAACAAATCAAGTGAATTAATAATCAAACTGTGGCAAATAAAGAGAGGGGGGACCCAACACAATAAATCACAAAGAACAAATAGCAACAAGAAACAAATGGAAGCAACAAAACCAGAGCAATAAAACAATTATATGGAATGAATTTTTTTAAGAAGATGGAGCTAAACCAACATGGGGAGGTAACTCATTCCAGAGTTTGAGGTTATAACAGCAAGGGCACACTCTCCCTATGCTTCAGCCTTGATTTAACATTTACATTTTCCAGCATTTAGCAGACGCCCTTATCCAGAGCGACTTACAACTCATACAGTTTTACAATCCAAGCAATGGTGGGTTAAGGGCCTTGCTCAAGGACCCAACTATGGAAACTTGGCAGAGGCAGGATTTGAACCTTGGACCTTCTGGTCCAGAGTCCAGTACCTTAACCGCTAGGCTACCACAGTCCAGATTTAAGAGCAACTAGTATAGTTTAGGCAAGTAAGTAGCTTTTTCCCCATTGACGGGATAAGAGGGTAAACCAGGTCAGAGATATAAGATATAAGATATAAGATATAAGCAAGCCATTTTAAAGATTTATGGACAAACAATAAAATCTTTTTTAAATCAAAAAATGAACAGTGAGCCAGTAAAGAGGGGTCAGTATGGGTAATTTGTTCTCCCTTGCATGTCCCAGGTGAGCTACAGATTTCTGGACCAACTAGGAGCACGAGACGGAGTCCTGGCTAACACCAACTTGAAAGACACTGCAATGATGAAGTCTGGGTTAACAGTACGCATAACACTTGCAAAGTGACAAACGCACCAGTTGGAAAAAGACTTAAATTAACCACAGAGTTGATATTATTTGTGTAATCTAAAATGAATGTCCTTTACCACACCCATATTTTTAACCACAAATTGAGCGCAACGAACATATAGTAGGTCCATAACGGGGGCATCTCTAACAGCAATGGTCTAAACATTAGGCTAATACTTTAGATTTATACTCATAAAATGTTTGAATGTAAAGTCATCCAAGCCTTAATGTTCTTAAGACAACAGTGTTTTTAATGAGTTCATTACAGTTTTGGTATTTCGGTGTGATCTGCATAGATGTGTTTAAAAATGCAGCCTTGTCAGAAAGAAAACAGGATAGAACCAGGGCTGTGACAATAGAACTTGGCCTTATTACTACAATGCTACCATATTATGCTGTCTATTGTGTTGTTGAGCTCATCACTGACATTTACATTTACAGCATTTAGCAGACGCCGTTATCCAGTGCGACTTCCAACTGATGCAGTCTTACAATTCAAGCAGTGGGCTAATGGCCTTACTTACAGACCAAACTGTGGCGGCTTGGCAGAGGTGGGATTTACACCCTGGTCCAGAGACCATTATCTTAACCGCTAGGCTACCGCAGCCCCAAAGTAGTCAGTGGGGCTTGAACCCTGGACCGTCTGCTCCATAGGTCAGCGATTTAACCTCTGAAACGCGACAAAAAAGTCCACACTATACCAAGCCCGCTCCACCAGCGATCGAACCTATCGACATATGGTGAATGCACCATAACCACAGCGCTGTGTAAATATTCTTCATTTAACATTCACAATGTAACGTAAAGTCTGTGGCAGGCATTTCGTGACTCTGTCCGAATAAAAATGATAACTTGCCAAACTAGGGCACAACAGATCACAGGTGACACAGTTTACACAGAGAAAGGCAAACCGTTTTTTTTTCTTTAAGGAAACATTCTTAAGGCTGAGTTATCTCAGATAACATTATTACCAAGCATGATAACTGATGGAGCTGGCTGGCTGACTCAAATCCCCTTTGTTAGTTTCCCTATGTGAGAACTCAGCTCTTTATAAAATTAAGTGCTCAAGCTGCAGTCTTTATGGGTAAAGGTGCCATGTTTATAAATGGACGTTAACAACATGTTTTTGTTCGGGTTTTTTTGCCACCGCTGCTGAAAAAAATTCTAGATGAAACACTCAGTTGTTATTGATTGCTAAATATGGATAGTTCTGTCTCTAGGATATGATTGATTGAGCCACGTGAATTATTGGTAGAAGAAAGAACCCCAAGCTCTCAACATTTACGTTGGTAGCTTATCAACAGATTACACTGGTAGAAGACTGGTTTATAGAGAATATTAAATAAACATTGTATGTTCTAAATAAATATGTTTGCTGTTTATAAAAGCAAGAACGAGAAGGGCTGTGAATTATTGTGATTAGATTACGGGTATGCCGCAGATTTAACACCGTTTCACATCAGAACCCCCTTCCCTGTGGTATAAAACAGTCTCTGCTTACTGGCTTATTGCGAGCGAAAAAAGTCTGTTAAAAAAATGGTGGATTTCATTTTAACATGTCTGATTATTATAAATGATTTCAATATCTGAGTACAGGTACAAGGTTGCCAGATATGAGCCCATATCTGTTTATATATATTCTCAGAGGGAGTTCTCATAGTGCATATTCATTACAGCTGGCAACTCTATTTACATTCTCCCTTTAACTGGACAAAGTGAACATGGTTGCCTGGCATGAAACATGAAGATCAAAAAATAAGCCGGCAGAATATACAGATTCACAATAACATCCAAGTAGCTGTACAGCAAGAAGACAAAACTCACATAGTGCTTAACCTGAGTGTCTGGGCACTGGACAGAGCTATCACAGTAGTCAAACCAACCACACTTTTGCGGTAAAACATGCTCGGTACAATCGGGGAGTGAGAGTACACCACTAATGTACCCACTGTTCTAATTCATCAAAGCTTCTGTCAGATAAATAGGACCTGATTCACGCTAGTACTTTTAAATTCTACCACAGCGTTCCAAGTGAGAAATGCTGTGGCCCAATGTGTCAAATCCAAGTTTCAGGTACAAACAGCAGAATTGCTGAACCAACAGCTAATACAAGTTTGCCATAAACTTTCAGAAGTATAGATTCAGTGCAGTGTTGGGCTTTAAAACCAGATTCGAGCACCTTAGAATAAGATGACTCTCTGAAAAGATTGCAGCTGTATAAGTACTACTTTCTCCAGATACTTGAAAAGAAATTGGAGTTGGAATTGGTCTAAAATTAGAGATGAAGTGCCCACATTGTTTGTTGTTTTTTATATTTATACGAAGTTGCTCTATTGTACGCTTACAACACAGGTGAGACTTTTCTGGGTCATTAAGAGGTACAGGCTGTAGAGCTATAGACCAGAGCGTACCTGTTCCTCAGCTTCACGTGCCTTCATCAGATGCTTCTCTCGATACAGAGACCACAGACCCACATTGGGCAAGAAGATCAGCGCCAGCGTGAACAGAAATGCCATTTGCAAAACGCGCTTCTGTCTTCTCTTCATGGTGAAACTCTTTTTCCTTATGGGGTTAAGTCCAGTTCAGATAGGAAGGTTTGAAGAGTCATTCCGTCTGGTGAACAAAGCGGGTTCCCTCCTGAACCAAGGCAAGCTTCCACCTGAAACAAGGACAGGAAAGAAGCTGACCTACAACAACAATCAACCAATCCCATTCTTGATTAAGTGTGACACCTTAAAACGGTAGCACACAGCAAAGCAGGTTTATATGATGTTCTGGTATGTTGATTCTGATCAGCTATTCTAAATAAAAATCCTATTTGTTGCCTAACTTTGTTCATGCAGGGCTTAGAATTATAATACACAAGACTATGTGAAAACTTCTCCCCTGTGGATGCATTATAGGTACGGTTTACAGTGAGTCTTTCAGTAGCCTATTTGCATTACACAGTGATGGAACACAAAGGCAGTTTATGGTCTGTTAAAATAGTGATAATTAATTTCAAAATACACCAATAAAGTCAATTCTGAAAGCTTGCACTGGGTGCTGCATTAGCGACCATTAGGTGAGTTGCAAACTAACGAAGGCATGTATCATATCTAATGAGTTGGTTTCACTATTTTGAGCAAAAGTCAAAGCAATAATAATAATAATAATAGTAATACTAATAACAAAACAGTGCTCCCTAATCCGAACACCTCCATTAGAAAGTATCCCGTGGTCTCGCACGTTAACCCTCCTCCGTACGTAACAAACTTGCAGCTTAGTCTTAACTGCTTACAGAGGCTCATTCACCATTTCAATTACCCAGATGTTTGTTTTGTTCGCAAACAAAGACGCTGCAGTTTCTGTTTAGCTAAAATGGACATAATTAACGTGACCATAATAATAATAATAATAACATTATTATCAGCTGTGTGAAGGCTAAGACCGGAGCACTGTTAACTCTGCTAGCCATCCCTTGGTAAACTAACAACTAACGCTACAGTTAACGCGTTGATTAATGACATTAAAAACGCTCTCCTGGATGCACAACGGCTAAAACAAGATTCCGAACATTCAACCCGAGAAATGCACGAGGACACAAACCAGTAGCGACTTACAGCGAGAGCGTACGGTCATTATGAAACGGCGTTCCTCTGCACAAACAAACAGTCGCCTTTTTTATATCCGAAACGATGCGGGGTTCTTTCGCTTTCCTTGATTCCGACTCGAGCGCGAACGGAACGCTTTCTTCCACGCGTGCGCTTCTGTTCACTCAACGCTTTCTCCAGCAGCTTTCCGCCAAAGCGCTTCGCATCTCCGACCCTCCTTCGTCCCTCTGTCCGCCTTCGTATAAAGCGCCTGGCCGTGCTAGATTCAGCGTTGTTCTCCACGTTATTCACCACGTGTGTTAGTATGAAAACATTCCCCACGCGGGTGAAGCCACTCTGAACGGTGCGCAGGTGTGGGAGGGACAGCGACGTCCATCGGAGCGCAGCACTGGCTGGTGGATCAGGACTGGAAGCTGAAGGGTTGCTGAGATGAACGCATCACATGTTGATCTGCTCTCTCTAATACCAAGCCTGTATCCCAAACTGAGCCCTCCCCTCCACCTTAGCGCCTACATCAGAGTGGAGCCTGCTGTGGGTCTTCTGTTCCACCTAGGGGATACGGTTTGGACACTGGGCTTTTTAGTGCACAAGCCACAGAGACTGTTATGTTTGAAGCACGGTCATCTTGGTGCTCTAACTCTTAACTACCTGTCACTGATAAATGCCAGGGTTTGGTGTGGCTCATTACCTAAGGTCATGGTCTAATTAAAAGGGTTTGAGTTTAAATCCAGATCCGCCAAGCCGACACTGATGGGTTCGTAAACACTACCTAAATTCGGAGCTGCTCAGCTCAATGGGGAGTAGCTAAAATTGTTGATGTGGCTCTAAAACAACCCAAATGTAGAGTATTAATAATAGCCCTATGGGGAACACGTGCTTGAATATGCTGTCTACTATTGTAGATACTATATATAACATCTCATTATCTTCCGCTTAATCCTGTGGCCAGTGCCCACCCAAGGGCAGGTATTACCCTAGACAGGGTGCTAATCCATCATAGGGCACACAAACAGTCACACACTAAGGGCTACTTTAGAGACACTAATTAACCTAGCACACGTCTTTGGACTGTGGAAGGAAAGCGAAGTACCCAGAGTAAACCCAGACAGAAACTGGGAGGACATGCAGAATCCACCCTGGGACTGAACCCAGGACCTTTTGGTTGTGAGGCAGCGGTGCTACCCATCGAGCTGCCCAAGAGATTTTATATTTCGAGCCTGACTTAATACATTTGAAAACAATGACCAATTGAATAAAGTGGAATCACCATTCATTTTCCATACCTGCTCCATCCAGTTCACAGCCATGGGAGGCTGGGACATATCAGGCAATCCTGGGTGCATGCTTTAGTCACTTTAGTGACACCAGCTGAACTAGCGTTTGTCTCTGAAATGTGGGAGGAAAAGGAGTAGCCGGAGGAAATCCCAGACATAATGAGAAAGAGATCAGATATTAGATTTCCTCAGCTTGGCAGGTTATTTGATCCAGTGTAACTTGTTGAGACGTGTAGTCAGATATGACGTTGTTCCAGAATCCAGCAATGGCAACTTAGAGGAAACGGTATCCGAATGCACAGCCTTTCAAATCTGCAGTCCAGAGAGTTAACAATTTTTTTTATTCCTGAAAAACATTTTATTATTATTGAACAAAAGGCATTTTACTTTACATTTACTGCACTTAAAAGACAAACATATGCAGCTGGTACAATCCATGCATATGCATCTGAGCATTATGGGTATTACAGTGGTAGATTTGTAGTGCTGGGACATTTAACATTCTGGTTATTAGTCCAGTGCTCTAATCCCTGCACCACCACTCTCCCTCATTGATGTAGGGCACAGATTAGACTGCATGCTGACACTATAACATCAGTGGCACAACTACAAAACTGCTATTATACATATAATATAAGTGTGAGTGAGTGAGCGAGTGTATGTGTTTGTGTGCGTGTGTGTGCATGTGTTCCTGCCTTAGACTGGCATCAGGCTCAAGGCCCGCCTTTCACCCTGTGCTGCATGGCCCCCTTACGAGCCTGAATTTGATTACGTGAGACGTGAAAATGAATGGATGAATTAAAGGATATTAAAGTCAGCTCTATCGCTGTCTCAAAATGTCAAAGGTGAATCCTTTGGTATGTACAATGTTATTCTATGAATTAATTCTATCACAGTTGTCACTGCACTGCTTTAACTCTACCCTATATTGGTTTACTTAAGTTGTAGTTGATTTTCCTGAGGGGACAAAATACTCATTTACTGTTTCTGTCGAAGAAGAGCAATGATTTAGAAGCCCTGGGAAATGCACGGGCACTAGGCAATTACCCATTCCACCTGTACCTGGCACCGGCTCTGCTATATAGGGAGTACATTTGGACACTATGTATCTACTATGGTAGTGATATGGGTGCTGAAAATATTTCTCCAGAATAGAGACTTGGCCAATGTTTCCTATACACTATGTTAAAAAATCTAATGAATGCTGAGCTTATCACATTTTTAACATTGGTATTATTATTTATCTGTATTATTCGAAACTGAGTGTTTCACCAGGAAGATCAGACGATGATGTCTGAAAAGCAACCAATAGGGGGGGCAGTGATCCCATCACATCGCCAAGCTGTGCAGCACAGAAACCTTTAGAGCATCCTGATGCCATCCTCATTCATCAGTAGCATATCCGGCCATATTTCACCATATATTTTTCGTACCTATTAAAATGGATGCCACAAAGCAGAAGTCATTTACCTAAACAGACACAGCATTTTGGCGTAAGCGTGAAGCAGAACATTTTCATAATAGTTTTCGTTTTATGACTGTGTGCCCTCTATCAATTTTACACACCAGATCCACAGTGCTGTAGGCAGGCACTATACAGGAACATCGAACTTAATGTGCTTTTATAAATACAGTTATATGTAATGCATTTACTTTAATAGGTACACCTGTTCAATTGATTATTAAATCATATATCTAATCAGCCAATCACACTGCAGCAACTCAATGCATTTAGGCATGCAGACATATTCAAGGTGACCTGCAGAAGTTCAAACCGAGCAACAGAATGGGGAAGAAAGGTGATTTAAGTGTCTTTGGATGTGGCACGGTTGTTGGCGCTAGACAGGCGTGTTTTGGCGTTTCTCTTAAAGTGCTGATCTACTGGGATTTTCATGCACAGCCATCTCTGGGGTTTCTAAACAATGGGCTGTAAAAGAGAAAATATCACTCAAGCTGCAGTTTTCTGGGAGAAAAAAAGCCTTATTGGTGCTAGAGGGCAGAGGACATATAAAAGACAAACCAGATGACCACTATTAACAACCGAGGTATGCAGAAGAGCATCCGGGAATACACAACACATAGAACTTTGAGTCAGATGGGCTATAGCAGCAGAAAAACACACCGGCTGCCACTCCTGTCAGAAAAGAACAGGCAACAACATTTTTCAATGGTTCTTATTCTTATTGGGTGTAACTGGGACTGTGCAATCTAAATTTCATTCCACCTCATGTACCACATGTGATGAGAATGACAATAAAGCCTCCTTGAATACTAGAATCCTTGAAGCTTCTGCTGGTCGTGTAATGGTGTGGGGGTATTTTCTTTGCGCTTATAGGGCCCCATAACACCAACTGGGCAAACAGAATTCTTCAGCACAACTATGGGTTTACTGTTCACAGCCACTAGATTTCAGTCCAGCAGAGCACCTCGGGGATGTGTTGGAAATGGGGGGATTTGCATCATGGATGTACAGCCTTTGTGCAGTTCAGCACCACAGACAGCACCAAAGCATTCACCAGTACTTCAGGTCATCCACTCTGAAGGTTCACTTGCTGTTTTAAACAATTCCACTGTGTAGGATTGTGCTCTCATGATTTTGCTGGCCAGCCAGTGCCCCAAATGTACTGACATAGGTGCATTTTGTAGTTCTGTAAATACAGTCTGTTTATCTGTTTGTCTACATACTTTGTTAGTTCCCTTTGCTCCGTTCTCTAATGGTCAGGACCCCCACGGGACCAGCACAGATCAGGTACTATTTGGGTGGTGGATCATTGTGTTAAAAACAACAACAACGTGCTCGCTACGGCAGCACATATACTAAAATTGGAACAATACAGAGGAGATTAGCATGGCCCCTGCGCAAGGATGACACGCAAAATTGTGAATCGTTACCATATTTAAAAAAAACAAACAAAAAAACAACAACAACAATGCTGTGTCCGATCCAATCATGCCAGCTTAAAACAAAGTATCACACCACCACCACAACCACACCAGTGTCACTTTAGTGCTGGAGTGGTCCACCACCCAAACATAACCCCAAATAAGCAAATTTTGGGTAAAAGAAAAAGAAAAAATGAAAGAAAGCAAAAAAAAAACAGTGTTTCTTATTTACTTTGACTTTCATTTAAATAGGTATTGTTATA
>JAUZST010015313.1:0-10261 GCA_034779995.1 Parotocinclus haroldoi | reverse complement strand
TGGTAGCCTAGCGGTTAAGGTACTGGACTCTGGACCAGAAGGTCCAGGGTTCAAATCCCACCTCTGCCACAGCTGGGGCCTTGAGCGAGGCCCTTAACCCACAATTGCTTAAGAAAAATGTAAGACCGTATTAACTGTAAGTCGCTCTGGATAAGGGCGAAATGGTTATCACAGTCACTCTTGCCCATGTCTGATGGAAGGAGTGACCAGAACAAGAATTATCTTCATACTTCTTTATTATTTTCATACAGCTGTGGCCCCTGTTGACTACAGGAGGCATCTGCAAAGATGGCGAACCAACAGTTGCCCTGTACACATTCGTTCTCGCCAAAGAGAATAGTGTAAAAGCTCTGAAAGGAAACAGCCAGTGGCCACGAGCCGTATGAGGCAGGGAGATGCGGTGAGACTGGAGAATTGAGCAAGCCAAATTGAGAGAAAATGGGCAAAATGTATTTTCAGTCCAGAGGAAAAAATATCCAGGGATTTCAGCCCCGTGCCCCATGTCACTACATTGCAAGCTAGGACCTTTCATCATTTCTCTTCAATAAATGATTTATCCTGGTGATGGCTGACGGTCCGGAGGGGTTAGGAGCCTAGCCCAGACAAACGGGTTCCAGAAGAACATACACAGTGCAACACAGGCAGTAACTGAATACCATGATGCAATAATAAGCAAAAATGGACTTGAGCACCCAGAGCAATCATCTATATGTAGGACATTAAACGACGTGATGCAACATTATAGAACGAGACGCGATCGCACAGTAAACAAAAGCGCCGCTTTAACGACTTTGAGTACGTCCGTTTCATTTTTCATGCATAACTGTAAACAGCGCTGCACTAAAAACACTGGAAAAGCTGCCTTATTAAATGCGCTCGTTACAGTTTCAGATGCGTTTACAGCAATCGAAAGTACTTCACAGAGGACACCAGAAAATAAGTCGAAACGAGAGAAGAAGGGTCAATAAAACGATTGAAATATTGAGGCTATTCCTCAGCCCTCATGCCGGAGTGGAAAAGTGTTACATGCAAACTTAACAAGGAACGCATTGGGTTATTTTCCATGTTTTTTAAACCAGAAATTATCCCATTTGCCTACTTACCTCCTAGTAATGGTCTCCTCTGGAATATTTCGGTGTCGTTTGAATTATTACGCTGAGCTGAATTCGTCTGGGCCAGAGGTTAACATTAGCTTCATGGCTCACGAAGCCGAACTGCAGTCCTCTGGCAAATTTGAGGTAACAAGTTCTTCCCCAATGAGACCCCCCCCCTCCTTCAACTGAGTTGACAGTCATACACTGTTTTAAAGAGTAATGGAAACATGGTCAGTATTGATTTATATGTGAAAATAAGGCTGCTCAATTCGATTCTGCTCAAATCGTTTAAACATTTGCCTCTTCTCGTTAAGGTGGTTTTCTCATGGGGGGAGGAAAGCTGACGTGAACAGGGCCTAATTTGAGGTACAGGACAAGCCCAGTAAGTTACATCCTCATCTAATTGGCACCGGGCTGCCCACACCTTCCCAAAGGGTCCAGACTGGTGGCACTAGGTAGTTCAGTCTATTGCAATGACTTGGGGCAAAAAAGCACAGCGTTCAGAATGTGATGTCAGAATCGGTAGGTCCTGATTTTACATTCTTCACAGGATCACTGCAATAAAGACCAGACACACCAGATACTTTCATTCATCCATTACCTTCCTGCTTAATCCACACAGAATAGCGGCCCACCCGGCAACTTTGGGCGCAAGGGGCAGGAACAACTCTAGACGGGACACCAATCCATTGTAGGGCGCACACACACAGTTACACACTAAGGGCCACTTTAGAGACACCAGTGAACCAAACACGCATGTCTTTGGACTGTGCGAGGAAACCGGAGTACCCGGAGTAAACCCACACAGACACAGAAAGGATTTAAACCTTATTCTGCAAAACTGCCTTTATAGAGCAAGGTTCCTTATGAGCATGAGCTTCATAGTTTATATTGGATAATGTAACTTTCTACAATGAAATCATATCCTGTAATACTGAAGGCCTACTGTAAGATAAATCCAGTGTTTTTGACCGTATACAATAATTTCTTATGTTTAAATAACTCCAAAATGCAGGATATTTGTATTCGTTGTGAAAAACAGCTTCTTTAGGCCACAGTAGTAAGCATATAGTGTTACCTCCATTACACTTGAGTAATAGCAGCATGTGGCAGCTTCACTGGGTTGCCAAGTTGATCCCTCTACAGTCTGAATAAGCTTGACCAAGACTGGTCTTTTGGAAGCAGCCAGGAAAGCGTGCTAAAGCTAACATGGGTTGGAATGATGATCAGTGGAAAAAGTTACAAACAAATGAAAGTTTGACATTTTCAGCTCCAGTCATGGACGATACGTTATATACGGTCATTATAGCGTTGCAAAAACGACATAACTAATGGTGGCCTAAGACCTTTGCACAGTGCATGTCTGCCTTGAAGGGCATAGCAACAAAGAGCATGTCCCAGATCAGGTCAGCTATGGAGAGCACGTTATACTGGAGGAACCTAGAGATTCATTTCCACAAAACGGCATCGTCATGGAAAATAAATTTCCCAGAAATGCATCTGACATGAAGAAGTTGTTGCACAAAGCAGGTTAGGCATGAAAAGTAGGTTGCTGCACCAAAACAGGCAAGCCGTTATGAGGACTTTGCATCAGATCAGGATAACCGTTAAGACTGTGGTGCACTTGGAATTGGTTAGCCATGTTCTTGGAGTATTGGAATAGGTTGGTAAGAATCCCTGAGAGGGTTGACTGTGGAGGGATTGTTGTAAATGTACAGTATTTTAAACTGGAAAAGAGTAAACTAGGTACTAGGTAGGTAAGTAGACTGAGGTAGAGCAGTCAGGTGCAGCAATGGGCGGGCGGGTTGAGCTGCTGTTGAAAGTTAGCCACAAAGAGTAAATTGCCACTGAACATTTTATCCATGTAGAGCTAATTGTCTGTGGCAGGATCGCCATGAGGAGGCTTCTTCACAGACGAGCAGAGCAGAAACCCCAGTGGAAAACCCAGAGGTTGCTCTTTCCCAGTTGGAGACATAATGGTGATTCTCATTTATGTTTTGTTGACATATCAATGTTGTGACAGAAGACAGTAGAAACGGAATTAGACAAAAGGGAACCAAAAATATGTCAGAGATGAAAGAAGCAAAAACAGTTTATTTTGAGAAGTTGGTTGTGAAAGTATAGCCTGGGGTTTGAACCCGGGACCTCAGGAAACGGTGCGATAAAAGCCACGAAACCTTGCAGTCGTGTTCTTCGTACCTTTTGATCAGGATGTGGAGTGACGGCTCATAAACCTTTTGAATATCGATGTAGTGAGCAGTGACGACCTGGAAGCATGTTTGGAATGCACTGGATCAGCACTGGCTCTGGGATTCATGGCAGCCCAGCATGCTCAACTGTTGGTTCGATTTTGTATGCCAGTATTGAAACTGGATGCAGTTTGTTTGGTTTGGGATTGTCTGGCATGGTTTTCCCTATCCTCCCTCTTCCTTCTCTGATCCACAAGCTGCTTGATTCCACTGGCTTACCAATCGTCACTAGGTTTTTTCACCACTCTTGGTAAATCCTAGAAATAGATGGAGTGGATGAAATGCTTAGGACGTCAGCTGTTTCAGAGACACTAGAACCATGACTCATGCCTTCCATATCCCCTGAGCTTGTATAGAAAGGTCAGCTTTTTTTGTTGGGTTGCTGGGGGGGGTCCATACACCTGTCATGACACTGGATTTGTATAAAAGAGTCACAACTGATTGCAGTCTGGTTGGAAGAAAGAGTGTTTATATCAGTTGTAAGCTGCTCTGGCTAAGGGCGTCTGCTAAATGCCGTAAACGTAAATGTAAATGTGTCTGTCACCTCATAGAGCATCCATAAAACAAAGTCAAACAAATCTATTTTTGCTAAACGTACACAATTGATCTAAGGTAAATGTTTTTTTTGTTTTTTTCTTCAGAACTCATCAAACCTTTTCAAAAAATCCAAATGACTAAATCAGGGTATAAGACATTACCTTGTCAGATGTCAAATTTATGATTTTTTTTTTTTTATTATGTTTGCATATTTACTAATACACTGCTCACAAAAAGTATATTAATCATAAATGAAATGGCCCCTAATTTTTGTGAGCAGTGTAAAAATGGGCAATATGTTTCTATATTCTGTTGACTTTATGTGGTGAATTCTGATTAAGTTTGACCGAAGAAGGAAAACAGAAACAGAATCATCTCACTTCCAAAGGTCACAAAGGTCACATCATAACCTTCCATAGTTTGGCCTAGCCTATAAAATTATATATACTATACATTCATTATCTTCCAACTCTGGGCGCAAGGGCAGGAACTACCCTAGACGGGGCACCAATCCATCAAAGGGCACACACACAGTCACACTCTAAGGGCCACTTTAGAGACACCAATTAACCTAACACACGTGTCTTGTATGGACTGTGGGAGGAAACTGGAGTAAACCCATGCATTTTATATGTGATAAAATATAAAATCATGTATTAATATCCACAATGTTTAACGAATGGCAGTGAATGTAATGTGGATTCAAACCGATTCATAACTTTTTATTCGTGTTTATTATTTTTATTCTTAATCTGGTCTCAGACTCGTCTCGGACTCGGTCACTCCCAGTCACTCCCAGTCCTGGTCTTGACTCGGACCCCTTTCAAGGCATTCGTTGTCCTACACGGAAAGAACATACAAACTCCACAAAAGCAGAGTCCAGACCTGGAATCGAATATCATACCTATGTAATTTAATATGTAATTTAAATATATATTCTGGTCGTCTCCCCGAACTGGTTGATCTAGGGAACATTGGTTCTGACAAGCAGAAGCAAAGATTCCTTTCAACCTGACTGGAGAGAAGTGGAAGAGAATACATATGGGAAATACGTTTCTCCTGTCATTTCCAATTTGGTATTTGTTATGGGACATTCTGACTGATCAAGAAAGGCCATATGAGGCCTCCATACTTAATGAGTCCGGGCTGAGAATTTAATTTTCCTTCGGTAATGATCTAATTTATTACATTATGTAATTATCTCAGAGCCAGCAAACTTTATGAAATGGCCAAGCGTGACAATTTTCAAGAAATGATAATTAGAGTGCAATGTATGCTTAGTCTGGTGGGAGTAGATATCAGTGCAATTTGGACATGTATGTGTACACCCACTCACTGGGATAGGCAATATTCTATGGGTTGATTATATGTGCCACATGCCTAGGTAATATTTCGGGGACTCTGAGCTTGGGGGGAGGCAGGCACCGTCCTTTAACCTGGATGATCTTGTACGCACCTTTGTAAGAAACCATAGGAATCCTGGAACACAATGGAGCAAAGGGGTTAACGTCGTTACCTCAAAACTCCAGAGATCACGGGCTGATCCTGATGTCGAGTTCGCATGCTCTCTTAGTGTCGGTGAGGGTTTTCTCAGGGTACCCCGATTACAAAGCCGTCTTAGGTCAAGTGGTCTCTCTAAAGTAGGGCCTAACCAAAATATTGGTTAGTATCTACTTTGAACTTGATTGAAATCAGTGGGTCCAACCTGGCCACCCTGCATGAAAAGTTCGAACCCGTTCTCCCAGTTCCCCGTTTGTCCTTAACTACCTTTCGCCCTGTGCTTATATAAAAGAAATGTTTTGCAGCTGAACTGGAGCAACTTTTCAGTTCTTTTGCAGTTTGTTTTTCCAGTTGTTGAATAGCTGAGTTTGCATGGCATGGCTAGCATGGCTAGTTCGTGTCCTACGGAGAGTTCTAAACATGACCACCTTTTCATGAAGGTGAAAGCTTTGTGAGGCGAGAGTGTAAATATGACCCCATGACCCCATCAGTGCTATGGATTTTTACAGCAAAGCACTTTTAGCTTCAATTAGTCGCATTATTGTGATACGTAACGCTTTTTAGGTTTAATTCTTAGGATGTGCGTTGCGTCGCCAGGGCATGACTTTAGGTCGAGTTTAGAACTGGATGGTATCAAATAATTGTGCTTCCCTTATTTCTAAATCCAAAACCTGACGAGTATGCAAGCAAATCCAAGACGCACTGCATTTATTGCCCATACTGTCCCACCTTTTGTAGGTTTGGGGCTACAAATCTGAACCTAGAACCTGAAGTAAAGTCACCCGTGGTAACGCTGCTACTGTCCTGTGCTTGATCGTTCAGCACCTGTCACAGCAGGTAGGCTAAAGTAACTGGATTTGTTGGGAACACTCCCACCGTGCAGTTAGCCTACGGCATTTGATTCGTCCCCCACTATGTTGGGGCGTGTGTATGGGGTGCAAGGCCAACATGAATACTTAATAGCATCCGCTTTTACACTCTTACATTCCGTTGCCTGCTTCTCTACATAAAGCAACCTTTGGCCACAGCCATGCTTGTTATTCGCCTGCATTCGAAATGGTGCCTTAAAATGAATTAACCCTCTTATTAATATTTGAGTCCTTGAAGAAGGGGACTGCATGCGCATAAAGGACAAATGTGCCGTTCGTGTTTGCCTCAGCACAGGATGCCAACCTTCAAATGAGATTCTCCAGTTCTCCCGCTGACCTCGGAATCTTTTCTATAATAAGCGAAAGCCACGGGACAAAGTATGTGTGCTACAGCTGTGGCGAAATATTCCAAGAGTTTAAATGTATTAGGAGCGTGTGTGAATAGGGTGAACTTTTCTTCTTCGAGCCTTGTAACCTTTCCAATCCCTTCATCTGTGGCAACGTTCCCACACATGCAGCGCGCTTGATCAAAGATCAGAAAAGGGGCACTGAAAAATCTTCTAGTTTTCGTCATTTTCGGGGGTTTTTTTTTTGCTTTATCTTTGTCGTCAATTTACCGCCTTTTATGGAATTCAAGTACGTTTTAGGATTCTGTAATAGCACTAGCATCACCGGAACACCCGCTTCTTGTGTTGTGTCAGTGCCCTCACTGAGCGTTGCCTTCGAAAAAAGCAAAGGAAATCGAATTTTGGTGGTAAACACTCGTAGAGACAGACAGACAATGTACTCAGTCAGTGCATCCTTGACTCTCGTGTCTGTTCAACTCTTTACACTTATGGCATCCCGTGTAGTTAAAGGGTGTTGAATTGTGCCGGTAATGCCGAGTGAAAATATGTATAAGAGAGATATGGCGAATGCTAGCATGGTGTGAGGCAGCGGACCGTCCAGTCCCCTCTCCCAGTGAGCCATCAGTGTGCAGAAACTGTTTGTGTGAGCAAAGAAGCCAAGCAGAGAATAGAAAATTGAAGGAATGCTAATGACAATAGGAGATGCGCATGATAAAAGGTTAGTGAATACAAATGAAGCCCGTTTCATTTTACTAAAACGAATCTAGCTACAATATTCATGTGAAATCCTGCTCAGATGCTGGAAGGTTGCAGGCATAAGACAAACCAGAACGAAGCTACATTACTTCGAATGAGAGTTTCAATATTTGTGATCAAAATGTAACGCAGTGTGATAATAATTTACAGTGCTGGGCTAAAGTCTTAGGCCACCATGAGAGCAGATATGCGTACAGTTGTGTTACCAACGGCTTAATGACCATAATTGTTTCTCACTGTCAGAAAATCTAGGATGGGAGATGTTGTGTGTTTCCTCAGGTTAGAGAAAAAAAGATTTACGCTCAATGGTAATACTGCTATGTTTTTACGTAATTGGGACCCATTTCTTTTATGGGGACTGTGATGGCCTAGTGGTTAAGGTACTGGACTATGGATCAGAAGGTCCAAGGTTTAAATCCCACCTCCGCCACAGTGGGGTCCCTGAGCAAGGCCCTTAACCTACAATTTCTTGGATTGTAAGACCGGATTAATTGTAAGTCGCTCTGGATAAGGGCGTCTGCTAAATGACACAAATGTAAATGCTTCACACCAGACTCCAGGCTGTTTTCAGGCTGCTGTTTTTTTTTTTCTTCTTTCTTTTTTAAATTATTCGTCCTTTCTCTATATTTCTGTCTGTTTACTTTGTCTTGTATCTTACTTAGGTTGTTTATTCATTTTTGCTTATTGTGTGTGTGTGTGGAGGGGGTGGATTTTAGGGTTAAACAAAAAGGGGACGTTGATATGTTGTACGAATTCCTCAATAAAAATGTTTTCAAGAAAATATAGGAAATTTGTATGTAGTATTAAAAACTAAGGGATATCAGAAAAGAGCTTCTGGAGGCTACAGTGGAAAGAATTTAGATTTAGATCCCCTTACACTTGCGCAATAGCATCTGGCAGCTTCTTCAGGTTGCCAAGTTTAAGATTTATTTTTAGATTTTGCATTTAGCAGACCAACTTATAACTGATACAGTCTTGCAATCCAAGCAATTGTGGGCTAAGGGCCTCGCCCAAGAACCCAATAGTGGCAGCTTGGAAGAGATGGGGTATGAACCCTGAACCTTCTGGTCCTAGTCCATTATCATATCCACTAGGCCACCCCAGTCCCGAGTCCCAGCTGATCTTTCTACAATCTGAAGAAGGTTGAGCAGGTATTGTCTTTTTGGAGGGATAGCAGCCAAGAAAGGAGAAGAGGCACAAAAAATTAGAGGACATTTCAAAATGAAATAGCCCATCTAATGAAATTTCCCCTTCCTTTTTGTGAGAAGTGTGTAGAAAACATTCACAAAGATTGGTCCAGTGGAAAAGGCGATAATGTAATAAACTTTTGATCCGAACATTGACAATATTTTATATACGGCCCTATATCGTTGCTAGAACAACAAATGCAATGGTGGCCTAAGACTTTTGCATAGTACTGTAAAAACACGCATCTTACCCCGACTGCAAAACTAACAGCTGATGTAGCATGACCTTATCACCAGGAGAAGGAGAAGAAGAAGTATTTCACTCTCTAAGCATCAAAGCCTCATGGGGGTTTATTCTTGCTTGTAGTACTTGTCAGACTTTTTATATTAGGAACAGAAAAAAAAAATGGCATGAAATGAACGTTAGTTTCCACGATCCTAATTTTAAGTTTTAGCGCTCCGGCGCGCGAGTGTGAGCTTTAGCGAGCTAATCAGAAAACGATCAGACATCTTTTGTAACCTTTCAAAAACCTCGCGCCAACTGTGCCCATAAATCTAGAGCTGGCTGTATGGTTATCACAGGCATAATTGTGCTCATTATTCAACAACACCTGCAGGCTACGATCGATACCAGAGAATAACAAAATCTGAAGAGCTAGGAAACCAGGAGTAGGGACTGGAAACTCGCCCATGTCAGTGACCCAGAGTAGAGAAGTGCAGTATTAATACATGCAGGACATCAAAGCAAGGCTTCAGTGTACACCGAATGAGCTGCAGGTCAATATTAGTAAGACAAGGAAAGTTGGGTGAGTCCCAGAAGACCTAGAATCAGCAGCCCGCCTCGTTTTGGTTACCTGTTTCTATGGGGGTATAGGTGATGAGGAGCAGTTCTTAAGACCGGTTTTGATTATCATGCCATTGTGCGTTTGGCCGTTGGTTACAGCGTTTTCTCTGCAAAAGCTTTGCATATACAGTATATGGGGAATGATTCCCAGTCTCTGTGTTACTGGTTACTTAGAAAAGCATCTCGAGAGACCAACTAACACACCTGCTCTGCACGAGAGGCACCATGTCAGAGCCTTCACACCCACAGCTATGTTTATAGCCAGCTATGGCTTTATAATAAGACACATCACTAACGGAGCAACAGCAATTTCTCACTGCCAGACCAGACTGGTACTGCACTCATTTTCAGTACCTGAAAGCGTTAATATTCTTACCCACACATTCATGAACTCTCCACATACTTGGAATTATGCAAATGCCTTTGATCCTTCCTTGCAATTATGCAGTCGACACCTTAGATGTATGTTCAGTGTGTGTGTGTGTGTGTGTGTGTGTGTGTGAGAGCATGGTCAAAATGAACATACTAATTTTTTTTAATCCTATACTTTATTACCATATGAGGAACCTGTAGTTATGGCTTGGATATAAAATGGTTCCACACAATTTAGACACCATGCATGGTACGGGTGTAACGTTACACTCAGCTCACGATTCGATTCCATTTATGCGGTTTGAGTCAATTTTCCATTCTATAAAAGGCATTCCTTATTTATTTCTGAAGTGTAAACAATATGTAAAAAAAACATGCTGTTCAACAAAAAACATTAGGAAAACTTGTATATACTTAAAAATATATAAATGACATAATATAAATTATATATCTTTAGAAATATATATATATAAATATATATATAAAAAAATTAATATAAAAAAAAT
>JAUZST010015312.1:0-10262 GCA_034779995.1 Parotocinclus haroldoi | reverse complement strand
ATGAATACGGACACGAGGAGGATCCCGCAAGAACTACTGGACAATCTGAATAAATATAGGTGGGGGATACTCCAGTGTAGATTAATCAGATGAAATAGCTGCGCTGTTTCTGCATTCACATGTTCGGGCTATTAGTTATGAAGTCAATGTAACATTGAACAATGTAGCATTTTGTTTAATAAAGGAGCTAACATAAGCTTAAAAGAAGGTCAAACACCACCACTCTTAAATATCTAACATGAGTTAATATACCTATTAATATAATGAGTTATACAACTCGATGCTAATTCACCAACCAGTCTAGTCTGTCATTCTAATTGGCCACATTTACTTGTTGTTAAGTATTCATGCCTACCTGTTCACTGAGCTCCATGGCTGACGGGGTTTTATTCGATTAATTACAGTTATCACAAGCTGATCTTTATCGCAGCAGAACACCATCACATGTGTAGTTGTTTCTAGAAAACTGCGGTACTGTTGCGAATGCTTCCGCTTCGATTACAAGTTAAAAGTACCGCCGTCAAATTGTTATTTAAAAAATAAATAATGCAGTATAGAAATAAAAACAAAAACAGAAATTACCATTATTGCACAAAATTATTCTAAAGTATTATTAAAGACAAAATTGTAAAAACAATGTGTAAATAAAACAATGTCTAATGAGGGGCTATACATTTTAAAATAAAGGTATTAGACTAAAAGAACAAACGGTTGGTTGCGCGTAGGATTTCCACAAATTTATTGGTATTGTTGGTGGAAATGAATAACGAGTTTTAAGAAATAAGAAATCGTTTGGTGAAGTACCTCAGCATTACTATAACATATAACTACCCCATATACGATAGTTTGAAGAATATAGAGAAGGCAATTTGAGACTATTTAGCTTTAGAGGATCTTAAGATTTTTATTTTCAGTGAACAATTTTTGTGTTGGATCATTGTCCTGCTGGAAAATATAAAGATTAACTGTTTTTAGTTTCTTAGCAGAGGCAGAGAAGTTTTGATTTAAAATGTTCTGATTTAATTGAATTCAGACAGTAATGTTATGTTTCTTTCTAGGAAAAACCTTTCAAAAGCTCAGATCCCCTACCATACTCGAGTTAAAATGTTTAAAAGGTTAATATTAATTCCATCTCATCACAAAACACAGTTGTAGTTAAAGTCTGATTTGTGGTTTTCCTGGCACGACTTCCATATCACTGTAGAGGCATATAGGTCTCTATAGGTTACACCTGATAATAGTGTTGGAGACTTGGTAACCCCCAAATCCTACTTTTTCTGTAAATCTCCAACAATGATTCTTGGGAATTTTTTGTCTCTCACTGTACTCTTCTCTATCCTCACTGTACAAGTGTGAAAAATAAACTAGGGTTATTTAAAGAGATCTTCATCCGGCTAAGTTTGCCACAGCTCTCGTTGGCGTTTGTAGGCGAGTAGTTATTTTTAGCAGGAAAAGGAACTAAAAAAGTCAATACACTTTTTTATTATATAAAGTGTTATTTTGTCTTCTATATGCTGAAGGATGACCACATCATATATCCAGTGAAATAGCAAGTCACGATTAGTGTTTGAAAGTTCCTAGACACTAGT
This sequence comes from Parotocinclus haroldoi, assembly GCA_034779995.1. Classification (NCBI taxonomy): domain Eukaryota; kingdom Metazoa; phylum Chordata; class Actinopteri; order Siluriformes; family Loricariidae; genus Parotocinclus; species Parotocinclus haroldoi. The sequence goes on along the minus strand of JAUZST010015312.1, from coordinate 8,673 downwards.
CAGATTTAAAAAAAATTAAATGGAACTTCAATTATATGTTCTACATATCTTTGTGTCTATACCACATATTTCAAATCAACAACACAAAGTCACTATTGGAATGGATAATCCCCCCCCCCAACCCAACCAAAAAAAAAAATTTAATGGGAAGATCTTTTGTGACGAATAACTGAATATGGTGTCCAGCATCTTCACAGCATTATAGTGCAATAATAATACTAATAGTTTTATCTCATAAAACCATAAAACCACAATGTCTGAGTGCATGAGATTTATTAAACTAAAACAGTGGGTTGAACAATAAACAGCTTCACGTGGATGATGCATTAGCACATATTCTTACAATTTTAGTCATCAGTCTGCATACTGACGAAACACAGATTTCATTGTTCTGATTTCACCACATAGCTCTCTGTATGCCAGACATCTGGTTGTGGTCCGCTAGGTGTCTGAAGACGATGCGGCTCAGGCGCCACCTGCGTTTTATTCCACGAGGCCGTGATGTTACCACACACCTGTTGCGGATGCGTACTGGGCAGCTGTCTCGAGGAAGTGCAGCAATTTCTTTATCGGCTACTTCCTGCAGAAACAAAGTAAATTATAGTTAAGAATTATGTAAGTACAAATGCTGTATAATAATGAGATGAGGTCTTAACTGACAGTTTCATTTAAGTGTTAAGTTAACTGCTTTTGAAAAGCACTAATGTTTTTGAAAGCTGGTATGAGAGATGTATTAAAAAATGAGGATATAGTTCAAAAGAAGAATGCTAATGTGCCAGTGTGGTAATATTTTTCTTTCATGTGAATGAATGCAGAGAAGCAACATTTTCAGTGCTATGTATCAACTGTGAGAATGAGATAAAATGAAAGAGGATAAATAAATGAATTTGTACAGAAAACAACTGCAAATAGTGCATAAGGAAACAGGTCAGAACACATGTGAGGGGCCCTGGCAAAATCAGACTTTTCTAGCAAAATTAAAAACTGATGTAATGCTTTATCTGAAAACTAGAGACAGACCTTTACAAAACTTTTTTTAAAAAAATTTTTTTAAGAATCAGATGGAAATATGTGACGAGACTTTGTAAACTTCTGTGATTTTCATACCATCATTGGATTGGCAGTTTTATCTGCATGCATAACTTTATATTTTTATTTAGACAGATTATGTTGTTCGGCATTTTCATCCAGAGAACTACCACTCACTCGATATTTGACCTTTTTTTGATCATTCACTATAAATCCTAGAGATGGTTATGCACAACAGTCCCAGTAGATCAGCAGTTTCTAAAGTACTCAGACCGGCCCATCTAGCACCAACAACCATGACACTTTAAAGTCCATTAAATCACCTTTCTTCCCTATTCTGATTCTCAGTTTGTCTTGATCAAATTTATATGCTTGACATGCTGCTTTTACATAGGTCTTAGTGGTCCCCTCATACTGTATCTGCATTGTCTTTCCCGAAATTCAGCCTTAATGCAGAGTTATAAGCACATTGAACCAGTCCCACAATGAGCTTTGCTTAGGACAGGCCATTGCTGTGTCTGTTGCTTTAAACAATAATGAGGAGGAGGGAGGCAGGGCAAGTTGGAGAGTGGAAGAAGTGGCAAATACATGCTCTAATGTTTACAGTTCTTGTATCATGATGGCTAATAGACAATAATAGTAGTTCAAGCTTTCTAGTTTAACCCAGAATCTGATCCTGATGAACAAGCACCTGAAAAAGTTAAAACTCAGTGTCTACAGCAGGGTGTCTAGATTGGTTAGATTATAATAGTGTCTGGATAGGTAGTGTCATGTTGCTCTGATTTGCTATCAATCTAGAGTTGTATTAGCATTTGTATCAGTTATATCAGTATACAGAGAAGATAGTGTCAGAGAGGGGAGGGGGCTGCCTGTTAAAACACACACAGGCAGACACAGTTAAGGGTTTGGATCACGGACGGTGCTATGCTAGAAGCAAAACCTGTAATAATACCCTTGCTTGTCAAATAAATTGGATTATGTTTGACTTTTAATTTGTTGTCGGTTTCAGGCTTTGTTCACAAAACCAGTAGAGGGGGGTGGTGCCCCTTAATGTGATGCAACAGTAAGGCAGAAATTGCAGCTCTTGATTCCAGACACCAAAATCTTTTAACTGACTGACAGACAATGGATGGATGTTTTTTCATGCTTGGGGGGTTTAAAGAAGCAGTAGAGACTAAAGAGGAAATACAAAAATAGGCAAAAAAAGTAAGTTTTGCATTCCATGTCTCCTTTAAATGGACTGAGCTGCTGCCATGTGGTTGGTTGTTTAGATATCTGCATTAACAAGCAATCGAACCCGGTGTGCCCGGAGCATGTAAATATAAGGGTAGTTAGTGCAAAACTGTAACAAAACTCCCAGTCGAATCGGACACTTACCTGTAACTCTTTTGGTAAGAGTGTGTTCTTTCTAATGGCATTGATGCGCAGTCTTGTGTCTGCATATTCAAAAGCCATCTGTCTCCTCTTCACATCTCGTAGCATCCTCCAGTCAACATAATATCCTCGAACACAGTCTAAGACTCCCAATGAACTTCTGCATGCCTGGAAAGACCATTAAAGTCAATGAGAATATAATGTGTAGAACAAACACACACATATCTTTTAAAACTCATTGGGTTTAAAAAAAAAAAATAAAACCACCTATCACTTATGAACATCACTAGAAAGTTTTATGAAGAACAGTTTCTACTCATTAGCCATCAGATAAATGAACACTTAAAAGACAGTTTTAGGTTCATCATCATTTAAACTGCACTACACTTAAGAACTGTATTGACACCAAATACCATCAACATTGTTATTCAAGAATCTTGAATTTCAAAAATTTCAGTAACAAATCATTCAGATCACTTGTGGACAGTAACAAAGACCACTTACTTAACTACTAGACCCAATAGTACAATTAGTATTAGGCTAGTATGTCTACTTTACTTGAGTATTTCTAACATTTTATACTTTTTAAATTTCAATTCATACTTTTGACATTTGAATGAAAATTCTGTGATTAATCCTTACGTTTACCTTAATCCTTAAGTCTACAGTGGATAGAACATACAGTCATGGCCAATGCTTTAAGAATAGACAAATTTTCTTTTCATAATGTTTGCAACATCAGTTTTTATGGGGGCAATTTATATTAACTCTAGACTGTGAAGAGTGATCAGATGAATTGCAATTCATTGCAGACATTCTCTTCCATGACCTTATGTCAAAAATGGCTGAATTTCAGTCCTACAAAATGGCCTGCTAATGTCATTTCAGGATGGTGAGAGTGCATCTGAGCACACAGTGAGATGAAGGCTTTTGGAGGATGGCTTGGTGTCAAGAAGGGCAGCAATGAAGCCACAAAACATCTAGGACAGACTGATATTCTACAGGAAGCATCAGGATTTGACTACAGGGTACTGGGATAAAGTTATTTTCTCTGATGAAGCCTCCTTCAGACTGTTTGTCATAAAAAATATCGCATGGAAAAGAAAAGGTGAGCGCTACCATGAGTCCTGTGTCAAGTCAACACCGAAGCACCCTGAAACCATTCATGTATGGGGTTGCTTATCTTGCAGGGGAGTGGGTTTGATCAAAATAGTGTTTAAGAACACCGCCATGAATGAGTAATGGAATACTACGTATACCGTAATAACTCTCACTATTAAAACATTACACACAATTTCGTAACGTCTTGACATTGCGCGCACAAAGGCTTTATCCCAAACAGATCAACACGCCCAATATAAACAGACTAGGTAAAGTACGAATACTACACTATGTAGTGCACTTCATATTACTGTAGCAATCCATTTGAGATTGACGGTCAGGTATTTGGTTAGTCATGTAGGTAATAGTAGTTTTGTTCGTGACAGACTCAATACAGAAATCATACCGCTTGTTAAAGGAAACTCAGAAACACGGCGAAAAAAATACCCGTTTAGTGAACTGCAGTGAAGACTGCAAGAATCCCACACTCGACCTGAGCATCATGCAGGCAGCCATGATAATTTCTTCCTTTAACTAAAGCTCGCTTTAAACGTTATTGCACCATCTAGTGGCTCAGCGACTCCCGTTGGTCATAATTTACTGCTGGACTATTTAATTTTAACATCCCTAATTTTTTGTGAGCGTATAGTTTTCCTTAAGTGCAGTATACATTGTAAAAAACGAATCCCCGTGCAAATCCATTGTACGACTGTAGGAATGTGTATCAAGGAAATACTGTAAGCCCAGTGTTGCCAACTAGCGACTTTTACAGACATTTTTAGACCCCTCTAGCGACTTTACAAAAGCTACTAGCGACAAATGTAGCGACTTTTTCTGGTGTTGTTGTAGACTTTTTGAAAGCACATATCGTTCTGCAATTACTGTCCTTAACAAGCAGTATTTTCTTCCCTGTGATCCCCTCCCCCGCCCCAAATCACTCACTACTCTCACAGTACAGCTGTCAGAGCAGGAGAGCCACACCACTCCGCTTTCGGACTACAAATACATTGCGCATGCTCAAAGCCAAAGCTGCTGCTGATTCCACACTGGCTTTAAGAGCGAGGTGTAAATGTTTCTTCAGTGTGATGCAAATAAATAAATAACTCTACCAGTGTCTTTCCCGGATAAAAGAGGATAGTTTCACCCCACATAGTCTTCTGATTAAATGTGATATTCTAACATTTAACAATACAGGACAAAACTAATTTATATAATGTGAGTCCGATAACGCATTAAAGTCATATTTTAGGTTATTGATGGCCTATTTCAATTACAAAAAGAATAAATAACAAACCAAGAATCAATAAAATAATTTTCATTTGTAGTTATAAACAAGTTTAGTTTTTTAACTTAATTTTTGTCTCTCTTACGATGTTATTCCTCTCTTAAACGCAAATGGACCCTTATGCAAATTAGGAGATGATGTCATTTAGCTACTTGTAGCGAATTTGAGGTAAACCTATACTGAGTTTCCTTACTGAGGAGTTGGTAACAGTGTATAAGCCGCCTGTAAGACTATGAGAATGGGAGAACGATATAACTAGATAACCGCATTGCAGATAACCGCAATGCTTTGTGGAGGCAGACAATGGTATCGGGAAAGTGCTATTGATTTGTGCAAGGCTCTCAACCAACAATATTTTGATTTGTACTTTAATACTCGCAATTTACTCTGTTAAATGTGTCTGTAAATAATGTAAATGTGTCAAAAGTGTTGAACATCTGCAGAGTGCATCTACGCTTGTTTAATCTTTATTAATAACATTTCCGAGTCAAACGCTTTCCCTGAATTTTTTAACCCGAGATTTCAAAACCTAAATTTCGCACTGAAAACACATTTCACCCACTTTTTCCAGCATAATAAATCCAGTAATATACTGGCGACCTCTAATGGTCAAATACGTGTAAAATCCAAACAAAACATTACAGACCTATGTATGACCTAAAATGTTTTATTATGTTTAAATATATACTTGCACTCAGAAATACTCAAAAGCCTCACCTTAACATGTATTCTGCTAATGTGTATTGAATGAAATTACTGCAATGAGTTTTTGTAAACACATTAAGAATATTTATTTTAAAAGGAGAAATTCTGAGTTTGAATTTAAAAAATCGAATTCTTGACAAATGTCTACATTGCTTCAGCCTCAGACCTCAGTACTTGGAGGAGCATCCTTTTAAATTGATAATGCCTATTAAATGATGCCCATTCTTTTCATGGAAAAGCTTCCAGCTCTCATTGACTAAGAAAGTCACCCGAGAACATTCCAGGACTGATTCAAATCAAGTCAGACTTATTTCTATAGCACTTTTCACAATGGAGCATTGTCTCAAAGTAGCTTTACAGTTTTAATACAGACAGTGGAAAGAAAAAAAACTCTCTTATAAGTAAGAAACATTGGGAGGACCAAGACTCAAAAAGGGACTCATCCTACCTGACGGACTTTGATGTTAATTGTTAGAATTAAACTAGTTTATCTAGGCAAACAAGTTTGTAATAATAGCTCAAATAATAAACGCCCAGCCAAAGGTCAGGGCGTAACAAAGCTTGCAGGCCATACCTAACCCCAGACTCTGGCCCCAGTAAACTGAGCTATGCGTCACAATCTAAATGTAACCAAAACCTGTGTAAATAAATATGTTTTTACTCAAAAGCATTCGGTGAGAGTCTGAATCCTTAACTAAAGTGGGGATTTTATTCCATAGTTGGGGGGTCATGTATGACAAAACATTTCCCCCCTGCTGTGACTTGTTTAAATTCTAAGATCTATAATAAGTCCTGCACCTACAAAGTAGATGAACTGGACTGTACGACTTTAAGAATTCACTCAGATAATGTGAGGCCAGGCCGTGTAGAGCTTTATATGCAGAATATAACCAGTAATTGGTAACCAGTGTAGAGATGACAGATCAGGATTGATATGATCAAATTTTGAATTCTAGTTAGTACTCGAGATGCTGCATTCTGCACTAGTTGAAGTTTATTTAGGGATTTAATAGAGTATCCAGTGAGTAAAGCGTTACAGTAATCCAACCTCGAGTGCAGGTAAAAGACTGGCCTGTCAGCAGTCCAGACCTGTCTTCCATTGAAAATATGTGGCACATTATGAAGTGCAAAATACAACAACTGAGACCCCAGACTGTTGAGCAGCTAAAGTTCAACAAGCCAGAATAGGAAAGAATTTCGGCTGCAAAGCTTCGACAATTAGTGTCCTCAGTTTCCAAACACTTATGTGTTGTTAAAATGAAAGGTGATGTAGGACAGTGGTAAACAGGCCTCTGTTGCAGGCATCAAATTCAAAATGAGTGAATATTTGCAAAAAAACAACACAGTGTATCAATTGGAACATTAAATATTTTGTCTTTGTAGTGTATTCAATTCAATATAGGTTGAAAGGGATTTGCAAATAATCATATTCTGTTTTCATTGACATTTTATACAATGTCCCAACTTAATTGGAATTGGGGTAGTAAGTTTAGCAATATTATGAAACCAAAAGAAAGCAATTTGTGCGATGTTGCTAACATGCACATCAAGGGAGAGATCTGAATCAAATGGGACACCCAAGTTTTTTATAGCTAAGTCTAGATGTATTTTAGAAGTAGCCAAACTGTCTCTCACAACTTTAGGTTTTAAAACCTCAGTTTTAGCTGAGTTAAGTAAAAGAAAATTAAATAACATTCTAAAATGTATTTCCTGTACACAAAGTTTTGCTGATCGTAAGGCCTTCATTTGGATCAGCTTATATGTACAGCTGTGCATCATCTGCATAGCAGGCATAACGGCATGCTTATGAATGATTGAAACTAGTGGTAGCTGTCACCCACGGTGTAGAGGCGGAGACAAATGCGACATGCAATAAAAACAGGTTTATTGTAACAGAATAAACGGAACTTAAAACAGACCTAAAACAGAACGAGACAACAGGCAGGCAGGATCAAAGGCTGGAAATGACAATAGAAGGCCCTACCTCACCTGTGTCAAACGCAAAACAAAATCCAAATCACAATGTGTAACAAAGAAAGCTTTGCATCGCATGAACGCGGCGAAGTTTATAAATAGTCCTCACTGATCCAGGACAGGTGTGCACAATCAAGGAACTCCCTGCGCAGTTGCCAGGCGTTACAATAGCATGTGCAGAGAGAACGATAGTGGGCCAAGCACAGACCCCTGAGGCACACTGATTATTTACATAAACAAATTGGTACAAGTCAATCAGATATGATTTAAAGATATCATGATCCATAGTGTCAAATGCTGCACCTAAATCTAATAGATCAAGAAAAGAAAACATCCATTATCTGATTAAATTATCAGTAAGTAACAGTAAGTAACCTTATTAATACTGTTTCAATAAAATGATGGCGCCACTCTTCTTGTGTTCTCTCTTTTTTGGACTCCTCTCTGTCAGTCAATGAATCTCCCTCAACAAAAAAGGGAGGGAACATCCTAGACCTGCATTTATATGTCTTCACACATTAAAGCTTTTTTTCTACTCTCCCAACAGAAGAAATCATACAAGTGACCCTGTCATGCAACCCTACAATCTGATCACTGGATCCACTCCCTTCCACTATGTTTCAGGCCATCTCACCTGCCCTCCTACCATTCATCACCTCCATTATCAGCAACTTTCTATCATGTCAGGTGCCCTCAGCTTTCAAGACTGCAATGATTACACCTTTACTGAAGAAACCCACTATGGGTCCTTCAAATGTCAAAAGTTACAGACCGGTATCACAGCTCAACTTCCTATCTCAAATCTTAGAACTCATTGTTTATAACCAGCTATCTCTTTATCTGTTTCAGAACAGCCTTCAAGAACCTTCAAAGCTGCACACTCTACAGAGACGGCCCTCTTGGCTCACTGAGGAATCGCATACGGCTAGATCTGCTATCTGTCATCTGTCCCTATTCTACTAGACCTCTCGGCAGCCTTTGACACAGTCAACCATGAGTCCATCCTCTTGACTCTTGGAATCCAGGGAACAACTTGGCAGTAGTTTGCATCCTACCTAGCTGACAGGTCATATCCGGTATCCTGGAGAGGATCCATCTCCTCCTCCTGCAAACTGACCACTGGTGTCTCATAAGGCTCAGTGCCTGGTCCTCTCTTGTTCTCCCTCTATACTCACTCTCTTGGTGAGGTTATATCCTCACATGGC
>JAUZST010015311.1:0-10262 GCA_034779995.1 Parotocinclus haroldoi | reverse complement strand
TACACAAATGATTTTACCATGCAAAGAATTTATGAATTCTATATTCTTCAATTCATGTTATTTATATATATATATATATATATATATATATATATATATTAGTCGTCACTGAATTTTGTAGTTCTACAATTACTGACCGCAGTCTCTAATGGGCTGGACAGCACTATACTGACACTAATGTGGTCGAGGTGTACTAGTGTGTGTTGAGTTGGTATGATTGCATCTGACACAGCAGTGCTGATGGAGTCAGAGACAGCAGCTCATCTGTTGGTGTACAGGTTGTGTTGGTCATCCTCCAATTCTAATCAGTGCTCACACGACGCTGCCTAAAGGAAGGTGGTGGCTGGACACATTTAGCTGGTTGACCATGTTCAGTCCAGCGGTGACAGTGGTTTAAAACTCCAGCAACACTATAATGCCTCAGCCAATCATGTCAGTGCCATACAGACAAACGAAACACTACCACGTTAGTGTAAGTGCAATGCTGAAAATGATCCAGCACCCAAACTGTATCTGATCTGGGGGGGCCCTGGCCATTAGAGAACAGAGTAAAGAGGACTAACAAAGTATGTAGAGAAACAGATGGACTACAGTGTGTAATTGTAAAACTACAAAGTGCATTGACCTTTTATGAGCAGAATATAAAATGAAAACCATAAAATGCCTAAGACTTTTACACAGTACTGCAAATATAAATAAGCTGACGATAAGGGCTACTTTCCTTAATGGATAAGATTAAATACCTCTTTGTCCAGATAGGAGAGTACAGATTCAGTCTCGTTCAGAAGGGCCACACTGCACTTCCCCCTGAGAAAACAAGCACAGACAGATGTCAAACCCCGCATGCAGGCCCCCAGCAGAGCAGGGGGAGGAGGAAGTGACATGAGGTGCAAGATTATGAAAAAGTGTAAGTAAATAGAAAGCATGAAGTGAGAAAAGCAACTGGAGGCGATATGGGAAAAGGTGATTTGTGGAGAAATCAACACTGGTAGGCTGAAAGGAGAACAAGAGACATGAGACGGTTTTCATCAGAGAGCACGGAGATGAGTTCTCAACATTCTCCTACACACAAAACTTTTTATACATTTATTACATTATCTAATTTTGTGAGCAGTATATTTAGTTCCATTACTACACATTTGTTCAAATTTATGAACGGGAATTTATGAGAAATGGTCCCTTTTTGAGTCTTGGTCCTCCCAAAGTTTCTTCCTTACAACGTTTAGGGAGTTTTTCCTTGCCACTGTTGCCCTAGGCTTGCTCAGTTTGGGATTGAACTTCTAATATAATATTGTAAAGCTGCTTTGAGACAATGTGCCATTGTAAAAAACTCTGTATAAATAACTGTGGGAGGAAAAGACTATGGCCACACACACACGGGGAGGACATGCGGATTTCACAGAGCAGGGACCCAAGGACCCATTACTACAATCATACAATGAGTTCTGCACACGCAGAATGCATGCATCACATTTTTGGCTAGTTCAACATGGTGCTATGAAAAAGGTCCAAATTCAAAATCTGAAAAGACGAAATTAATCGGCAGTTATCATGGCTGGAAAGTTTAAAAGAATTATCTGTTCAATTAAGTATTTAAGCAGACGAAGAACAGGACTCCTCGTATGTAGGGAGGACTAATTAAAGACTGACAGGATTTATGACTTTCTCGTTGCTATGGTAACATTATTTACATAAATGGCATTCCAAAACATGCAGAGATGCTGATCGGATTACATGTAAAGCATCAAAAATGAGATTTCCTCAGGTTGATGAGGTTAGTGTGCAGTTCAAGGGGAATGAATTAATTCAGAAATGAAAACGTCAGCATACAAATATAGCTAGACTCTGTCTAGAAAAAAAGTTCAGTAGAAATGAAGCTCATAGGTATATCAACTACCCACATAATCTGTCAACAATAAGATTCCCTTTTCCAAAAAATGAACCAAATCAATAGTAGCAAGAACCATGTGACAGTTCCTTCTATATAGAGTAATACCAACCAGGGAGCACACAGCAGGTGGCGGCTAACCCCATCAGGCTCACTCTCACTGCCTCTTGATTAAAACCTCAGACCCAGATTCACGCTGCTAATGCAGTTAGAACACAGTCTCGGTGGAGGCGTTTCACACAACCCAACTTTATTTCAGCTGCAGTACAAACCTGGTCTGAGCTAGAGATTAGACAGAGGCTGGGCAAGCCGAGATGAAGAACTGAACATTGTATGGAGCAAATAATCTAAGTAACACCCATGATCCTAAAACAAATGTAATACATTAAAGCAACTTCATGAATGTGTTTACCTTATATGCGTAGCTGGAAGAGATTCATACTGGCGGGACAGAAAGAGTTCTCTGTGTCGGAGCTGGTGCTTCTGTTTCTCGCTGAGCTCTGGTTCTGAAGGGCTTTCCTTCTCTTCTTCCAAGTCCTCTGTCACACAGACACACACAGACACACAATCAGAATCAAAGGTGCCACATACACAGTCACTCATACCATCTAAATAGCACTTGATAGAATGCTTTGATGTTTGCAAATAATACGTTGCTATCTCACTGAATACACACAACACATGAACTGACGCTAACTGACTCAAATGGCAAACAAATTTCTACATGCCCTGTTACTTAAGCCCAAAGCTGATAATAATAAACCTGAAAAACCTAGATCTATGCTGTGCAAACTAAACATGCTATCATGAGTCTTTTCACCATCATGAGCAACTCTGATCAAATGCACTGCAAAGTTAAACTCATCCATCTAAACCAAAGCCATCTACTTCAACCTGAAAGTTTGTTCCTGAGAAACTACTCCCTCTAAATTGCTGCACACATCGGTTAGTATCATCTACAAACAATATAGCAGTGAAAAGGATGACAGGAAAAAAAGTGCTGCATTAGGCCACCTGCCAACCAAACTAGTGGAAATAGCACCAACCAAGTTATTAGCACAGGCAATCCAGGCTTGGTCACTTACTACTGTTTCAGATGTACTAGAATAGAACCATTAATTAACACAAAAATGATTAAGAAATGTTCAGTTTAGTAAATTCTCTCTTACTACAAATATAGTCAATCGGTCAAGTTGTCCAATTTCCAACTCTATATATAAAAGTCAACTCTATGCCTCTAATACTGGTGTAGGTCAACTTAGGGTGTCATCGTTGAATGAATGTACTGAGTATCCTGTACATTTCTCCTCCTCTTTGGGCCTCCCTTTCCTACAAGGTGGAATGTGCTGCTTTGCCAGGGAGCCAAGACTTTGTTCTTAATGACTCACCTGGTAAAAATAAAGGTTAAATAAAAAATAAAGAAATAAAGGTCTGCTTATTTAGTTTTGCTCTTGGCTGTAACAAACAAACAAATGTCTCTAGATTGTACTAGATTGTGTACTAGACGCTATAGACCATCTCGAAGCCTGTTCCAGAATTCAATGGGTCCATGCAAAAGTGAACCAGGGGATTGAACACCAGGCCATCACAGGGTCCCATAATTGTCCCGCTTGAAATTGGGCCAGCCTAATCCTCAGGAACTGCTGTTTTCAGCAACTGGCTAAATATTCAAAGCCACAGCAGCTGCGCCCCGTCATATTAAATATGATGAACAGCCCTGAGACCTAAAAACATCTATTAGAAAACCCCAGCAACTGGTATAATCAACCATCCGAATATCACACAACCCCTGCTAACAAACAGACATGACCAGTATGAGCTACACATTGGACTGTCATGAAAATACATGAACACTGACATAGTAGTATAGTTTGTTTCTAGTAAACCATATCCTCGTTAAAACATTTGCCAACACCGAGCTCCACTCAGTCTACCAATTGCTCACTTACTTGCATGTTTATCTGCCAGCTGGATGAGGCTCTGTGAGATGTCCCTTCTCCTGTAGAAACACACCACCTTCGCCTCCACATTGCCGCTCGCCGTCTGAAAGCGAGACACGGGTCACAGACAGGTTACCTCTTCGCACTTAAAACACTATTTCAACAGCCAAAAAGCTTGTTTAATGAATACAGAAAAGAAAATTGACAGGAAAATTGCAATCGAACAGCACAGGACAGAAGGAGCACAACACTCTGTGGACTGATGATAATAAATACTATACGGACTTGGTACATTTACAAAGAGCATATTATTTTTAAAAAGCACTATTCACACAGATCTTAGATTGGGTGCAAATTAAGTAATCACTTTGCTTCCTGCATTATAAATGGTTCTGGCTGTCCGTTTCTTCACACATTTGATTTCCCATGAGAGAGTGGTCACAGGCTCTTTCAGCATCTTGATAGCACAGATTCCCTAATGACAAGGACAATGTCTAGGTTTCCTCTTCTTGCTCAATAATCAAAACCCTTTCAGTCACAAAGGGACAAGGTGTGACTCTGCCAATTAAGACTAATTAAGTAACTCCGTCACAGATTGATGACATTTATCTGCATGCAAAATTGACCAAACAAAATAGAATGCCACATTGTCAGTTCGTTAATACTGGTGGACAAGCAAAACCAGAATTTTCTAGAATGCCAAAGAGAAAAGCTACATCAAGATGCTGTGGGCTGACACTCAAATATATTGATGCGACTGCTTCATTCACAAACATGATAACTGCTGTCTAGCTACTCAATAAATCTAAAGAAAGTGCTGCTAACATGCCTTAGCCAAAACGGCTCTGTTTAATCATCTCTGCTGGCTTTTTTTTTTGAGCGGTTAAAAAAATCCAGTTTTGTTGATGGGGAATAAGTCCACATTTCATGTGACAGGTACAGAGATTTGGCAGCTGCTAATCTGACGCAATCGATGACCAGGAATTATTGTTGTGTATTCTAATGAAGTTTCTGGGATACCAAAACCCCAAACAAAACATTAAAATCCCAAAAACCTAAAAAATAACTAATAGATACATTACGTTTAAAAAATACAATTTTCATTTTTTCTTGTATAATGTTACATTTTAACATTTTAACGTTATTCAGTAGGCTTAATTATTGCTTTGCTTCGAGTTGTGTTACACTTGAACCAAGCAGGATGTGTGTACTGTAATATTATTATAAACAAATATTTATTTATTTACTTGCTTCAAAACAGGGGACTTTTTACACTTGTGTAAAACACATTTGTGAGATAGTTACTTTTATTTTTTAATTAAATACCTCTGTGTTAATATGGTTACATTGCTTCATTTAATTGAGATAATTCCATTCACCAAAAGCAGCTTACATGACTTCGCTTGACCAATTAAACAGATTTCTACTGTGACAGGTGGATTCGTAAAACGTATATTTTGTTTTCTGCACAAACTGTTAAAGCCAACAGTTATATAATTGGCTATATACCGTTATACATGTGCTGCCTTTTCTATCCACATAAAATACAGACCATTTAACATTCAAGAACTCAGCATCCAACCTGAGCAAACATATTACAGTAAATTATGGACGCTTCTAATGAGGCGGGTTGGAGTTCTAAGCTATTTTTGGCAAAGTGTTGTTTTACATTAGCTATTACATCATAGTAATGTTAATACTGTCCCCTTAATACAACTTTAGTGGATTGTGATGTTTACTTCGGGTCTGTGTTGATGCTTCGCTTCATTGATTGTAATTCATTGATGTTATTTTAAAGAGTGGCTATACAAAATGTTTGCCTTGCATATAAAAATCCATGTGCAATATCTAATATAAAATAGCATTTTTAAACCTCTTGTGGATTTTATTACGGTAATTCTTTTATTTATGTTTTTTTCTTAAAGGTTGAATTTATTATTGTCTATTATTTTAATAATGTGATTAATGATTTGGTGGACAAATAAAACCCAATTACATTATGGTAATGACATTCCATTTTATTTTACATTTTTTCAGAAACATTTTTATTTTTGTTTTCTAAATCCTGTACATAGAATGATTGAAAACGGCATTTAGCAAATCCTCAGTAACTAAAATATTAGTTAGATTGTTGAAAACAAATAAACGATTAACATATTAATAGTTTCTACGATGTTATGCAGCAGTGTACGTCACTGTGATAAGGCGGGGCACAAGTCCAAAACGATTAGTAAATATCAACTTAGGTGGATTTGACATACTTCACACACCCAGCTACAGATTAGAAGCAGGTGTGTTCTACATAACCAGTTTTGTGTTACACGAACACAACTATGGCAGGAAACAGGAAATTGAAAGGGGAATGTTTAGTGATTTCAATGCATACAATAGCCATTCAAACGTTGAATCATCTGTAATCTGTACCAGGAACGACTGCCCAATCACATACCAATGCTTCGGCTACTGCAATTTCATAACACCTTTCAGTGTAAGAAGCCCAATGGAGAATAATATGGGAAAGCCCTGACTAACTGCTGTTTGAGAAAGAGTATGTTCAGCACTTATCTACACAAGAGCTCATACCTGGTCTATTCATAGTGATTAGTTTTGCAAAGACTGCAATTTTGACTCGAAAACATCTTCACCGAATGACTTTCTACACCTCTACCACAACACAGGTGCTCACAGATTTCCAGCAACAATGAATAACAAAAAAACGAAATGCAAATGGGACATCTCGAGTATGTTACTTGATCCCATGTATTATTTATGTATATGTTGGGACTGTAGCTTATTTTGGGGTTGAGCTCATACAGTTTACTGATTATTTGGGTAGTCCATTCTTCTTGCTACTTTTCTTTTATGTATTTAAGTAGTAGGGGCTTTATGTCTGTTAGTGGGAGTTTACAGTTTTCCGTTTGGGTCTTTGACGTTTTCCTTGCCACCCGTTCTGCTTTTTCAATACCGGTGAAACCACTGTGTCCTGGAATCCAGCAGACATTTCTATCAAACTTTTTGTTTGAAATGTTGTGCAATTTGTTGTTAATGACAGGATGATTTGTGTTGAGATAATCCACTGCATGCAAACAGGATTTGGAGTCGGAGCATATCGTGATTTTACGTCGTTTTGTAGGATTTATGTTCAGATAAAGTAGACAGAACATTCAAAATAAAATCAGTCAAACTGACAGCTCTACTGCTAAAAAAGACGGTATTCTTATCTCATCAGACGGAATATTCAGGTCTGAAAAAAGCAAGGTGATATTTCCTTGCCTGGCTGCATAAGCAAACATCTATGTTTCTAAATTTGAATCTACATGCCTGTAAATGAACTACACATCCTGTCAGTACTGATCTAGCATATTCTCTATGTGTATTATCAGTGTGATCTTAAATCATTAGAGATGCATAAGGGACAAGAAACTAACAAGGTTTACAATTTTGTGTGTATCTTTGAAAAAAAGCTCAAGAAGAACTCTAGTGAGTTTAAATCAATGCTGATTTGGATGAGCTGTGTGTTAATCGTTCCTTAAGATTGTTCATGTTTCCTCATAGGGTGGTGTTACAAACAACTCAGGAACATTTAGCTCATCAAAAACAAGCCAGATGACTACTGGTCAAGAGATAAACAACACTAAGTTTCTAGGACCATTTATGATGGCACCACCAACCGCTGCAAAGTCAAGTCTTGAGGCTCTTTAGATGCAATTAGAACTGACGCAATGCATGTAAGGGGTACCAAATGGAAACAAAATTATCGCTAGATAACGAAGATTCCTTCTAATGCACATCTATGATTTCACACAAGATTTTTATCTGGGTACACAGAGAAGACGTGGGGAAAAGATATAAACATATAAACAAACAAACACACACACACACACACACACACACACACACATAGATGTGTATAGATACATTTTTCCTCTATTGGACATTGTAAACAAATACCACTGATTATCTGCAAACTGGACCTGAATATCTGCAGTTACCTTCCAAGATTGATGTTTACCAACCACATGAAACAACAAAGCTTTACCTGCTTTCCTTTCAGAAGGCAATAATACAACCCTCATGCA
Organism: Parotocinclus haroldoi; assembly: GCA_034779995.1. Lineage (NCBI taxonomy): Eukaryota > Metazoa > Chordata > Actinopteri > Siluriformes > Loricariidae > Parotocinclus > Parotocinclus haroldoi. Next base: position 2,355 of record JAUZST010015311.1, on the reverse strand, counting down.
TAATAAAGTGCAGCAAAACCATTTAATGTGTCCAGTTCCCATCAGCAAACAGGACTGAACCCGATAGCAGGATACCAATGTCATTTAATTGTGTCATGACTTGCACTAAAATTTCTTCTGTTAAGATACTGTAAGTGAAATGCTTCAACTTGTTCAGCATCTCCTATATACACTGCGTCTGACCATCTTACTACAGACTTTTACTTTGTTACGGTGATTTTCCCAATTACACTGTAATTTGCACCTTTTAACAAACCTCACTGATTCCAAAAGGACCTTACCTTATTTAGCTCCTCTATTCTCCGAATCAGATATGGGTTGCTTGAAGAATTCTCAAAAAATACATAATCTGAAAGAAGAAACATGGAATTTAACATGCATGTGCTTTTCAGATCAATACGTACAATTTAGTCCTTAGTACCTGAATATGAAACATTCTGCAAATAAATAAATAACCACACTTATCCACATTGGCTATAACAATGACAGATCCGTGTATAATGAAAAGTCAAGTCGGGTAAAATAAATGTCTTACAAATAATACTTGTTTTTTTAGTCTTTTTTTAAACAAAGATAGGAGAGGCCAGCTCTGTGTTTCTCCCAGCACAAGAAGTCTCCTTGCCCAGCCCAACGTCATCTTGACGTCAAAAACAATAACAGGACCTTCTCACTGAATCCCAGGAATAATTATGCCCTGCTTGACTAGTACACTGAAGGGCATGCCCAGATTTAAAACGTATCTCAAAATGTATTTTGAACCTGAGGTGAAAGTGTTGTACTTGACTACAATTTTTTGGCACTTAGACTGCAGAAAATCCATCCTACATACATACGTTAGATCTGAAATGGGGGTAAGCCCGACTACAACATGCTGGTATAAGTGCTGGGAACTAAAATTTAAATTCCGTTCAGAATCATGATTTTATGAGTTTTCCACCCCAGAGAGCCTGAGAAGTCTCATCCGAGTTTCATCAGAATTGCAAGACATTTGTATAATTCATAAACCAGCCCTATTAATCGGCAAAAAAAAACATATAATGTGGCAAACTGCAGGTTTGATGTCTTTTTGAAAAATACATGTTTTAAAAAGTGTTGAAAACAAACAGATCTTACACCTAAGTAAAACGATTATAAATGACACACTCCTTTTTCGCGTTTTAAAAAACACAATTGCATGTTTCCTGGCACAGCAGAATTTATGCATCAAAAGAAACTGACAGATTCAAGGGTGCAGATCCAGTGCTGCACCATTACAATTGGCCTCATCCACCCCTTAATCCGAGTCCGGGGTCTATTTCAGAATTCCCATTCAAACCCAACCCAAACCATTCAAAGTCCACAAATTCCATATCCACATAAAACTGCCTGTGCTATTATGGTAAGTGAAAAGTTGTTAATAAACACACTGCTTTAAATGTGTCACATTATTGTTCAACTGAACTGTCTTTTCTGTTGATTAAATGACGCTCCCTTAATCACTATAACTATACTGTTATAATTGTGACAGGTCTGACCGGCTGGGAGTCTTCAGTGGCTGGAAGCAATCCAATGATAATAGACTACAATGTTCAACAGAAAGGGTTAACAAACCAGATTTATACACTAGACCATTTATAACAAACTAATAGAGGGAAGTTGCTGGTTAAAAATTATATCCAACAAATGTGACAATTTTTAATAATGACAGTTAGTTATCGTCATGTAGAGATAATAGGATAATTACAGAGAATAGGGGACCAAAAAAAATGCTTTGTTGACGGCAGAGCTACAGCAGCAGAAGACCTCACCAGATGACAGTCCTGTCAGCTAAGAACAGGAAAACGTGGCTACAATTTCCACATGTTCAACCAAAACTGGACAGCAGATTTTGCCGGGTCTAATGAGTGTCAATTTCTGATGAGACATCCAGATTGTGGGGGTCAGAATTTGGCCTAAGCAACATGAAAGCAAGAATCAACCCTGCATCAATGGTTCAGGTTGATGTTGGTGGTGTGTAATGGTAGGGATAATTTATTAAGACATTTCTAGCCTCTTAATACAAACTGAGCTTGTTCAAAAGCTACAGCCTGAGTACTGTTGCTCACTGTCTGCAATCTGCTAGCTATAACTCAGGCTTTATACTTCACGCATCGCAACTGGCGCGAGGGTGCGCGCGCCCAAAATGACGCAATCGCGGTGGCTCCGCGTCGTGCACCTCTCGATTTTTGAAACTACGCGCGTAGTGCGCGCGCCGCTCCGTAGCAAAATGAACGACTTTAAAGGAGCTCTGGTGGAACATGTACGCCTTTACAGGCATTTATATGACACATCTATGAGAGACCATAAAGATACACAGATGCTTCAAAATTCATGGAA
>JAUZST010015310.1:0-10262 GCA_034779995.1 Parotocinclus haroldoi | reverse complement strand
TGCTGCTTCACAATGGGAAGAATTATCCGTCTGTTCCTGTAGCACACTCTGTGCACCTGAAAGAGGAATACACCAGTGTCAAGATGTTGCTAGATGCCTTGAAGTATGATGAGTACGTCTGGGAAGTTATCAGAGATTTTTAAATGGTGTCATTCCTGATGGGCCTCAAATGTGGTATTACAAAGTATCCTTGCTTTATTTGCCTTTGGGACAGCCAGGACACTGAAGCGCACTACCACAGGGCGGGAGTGGCCTCAGTGGACAGAGTTCCCTGTGGGGAAGAACAATGTAAAGTGGGAGCCACTGGTGGACCCACGCAAGGTGCTGATGCCGCCACTACACTTCAAGTTGGGGCTCATAAAACAATTTGTCTAGATAAGGAGTTAAGAGCTTTCAATTACCTCCCAGATGAATCCAAGGCAATCATAAAGATGAAAACTATGCACAACTGAATGAATGAGAAGACGCAAAATCAACTGTTTCTGTAGTGAAAATGCATAACTTTAGTTTCCGTGGTCACAGAAGCGAAGTTTATGATGAATGTAAGCAATTTTGCATTTGTTTTAGACATAAGCAATCGGAATATAACACTAAAAGCCTGGGAACAAAACTTGTGTTACGTTGTGATATCAGTCTTAAATATAATATAATGTTGGCCTCAGATTCCAACTTCTGTAGCATGCATGCATTCATTCATTCATTTACCACACCTGTATAATCCATTTCAAGGTCACACCCCTGGTCTATCCGACTGTACAGGGTACAGGACAGGAACCACCCCTTGACAGGGATCAAAATCATTGTATATATATGTACTTTACTTAAATTGTGATTGTGTAGTTTGCAATTGTATTCCCTATGGATTAATAGCATAATATCTGGTATGCATAATGCAGGAGAGAATGATTAATTTCTTATCAATACATACATCTCTTAACTTGGGTGCCTACGGGTGCTAAAAAAGATCACTGTTAAAATATCACAGTAACACCTTTTTGACACGTTAATTGACAATGTTTTATGCAAAAAAAAAAAAAAAGATGCATCCAAACCTTATGCTCAATTGACTTAGAAAACAAACTCTTCATTTAATGTTTTAAGAAGAATATCTCCCACTGTCAGTACTTAATTACTCTCTTTGCAAATGTCCATTTCAAAACATGCATAACGTTTAAAAGACATGGGGAGAATTTTGATTTGTCACCTCTTTAGTCACTGCTGACTGTAATCATCCATTCATGCATACATTGTTTTTTGAGTTGTGAGGAAGGATTGCGGAAATAAGTGTTGAGTTTTCCCAGGAAGCCTCAGCAGGCCTCGTGCACTCAGCCAGTTAGAAAGGAGGGAGGCTCATTCTGGATGGACCAGATGTTCTCTAATGGGTCCAGAGCAGAGAGGGGAAAAAGAAGTAGCGGCAGAGACATTTTCCGCGCAATTTCACCATCTGAAAGGCCCCAAAATACTTAACGTATTATAAAGGTTCCCACAGCTGTTTTTCATAGGCAGGGAGGGGGTGAGCTCCCCACTAACTCAATGTCAAAATGCCTCCCGTTCAGTCACATTTCACTTTTTTTTCCCTCTGTCCATCAAAACTGGAAATGTTTATGTAATGCTGTCAGAAGCACAAACTGCCTTGTACCTGAAGTTATCAAATTTCTTTGTCATATTGCATGTCTTTGTTGTAGTAGACTGTGTAGACATTGTATATGATTTTCTCCTATTTAATCATGGAGAAAACAATCTAGAAAAGAAACAGCATTTAACCATTTTATGGAACCCATTACGTTATTTCACAACGTTATATTATGCTGTAATATCACATAACAATCAATAGATTATTCGAAACAAATTACTGTTTATATACAGTAATGTGCAAATTCGTTGGCATTTTCGATTTTTCACTTTATATTATGCTTATTATTCTTTAGATAAGTCCCTTCACTTCACAGTTCTACAGTGACATACTATAATCCATATTCTCTACATACTTTGTTATCCTCTTTACTCTGTTCTCTAGTGGTCAGGACCCCCACAGACCAGGTGCTATTTGGATGGTGGATCACTGCAGTTACATTGACATTGTGGTGGTGTGTTGAGCTGGTATGACTGGATCAAACACAATAGTGCTGCAGTGCTGTCCACTCACCGTCCACTTACAGACATGCATCTGTATTGCATATAGTCCATCTTGTAAATGTAAATCAGAGACAGTAGCTCAAGTGTTTCTGTACACTTTGTTATTCATCCTCTAATCCTTCATCGATGCTTACCGGATGGTGATAGGATGGTGGCTGGATATTCTTGGCTAGAGTACTTTCAGACCAGCAGAGACACTGAGGTGCACTCTAGCAGCACTGCGGAGTCGGTGCAGTTACAACTAAAACTTAAATAAGGAATGATTAAAAAAAATACATTTTCATTAAGAAAAAACTGAAAACTGTAGAATGCCTACGAATTTTGCACAGAACTGTACACCACATATATAATTAATATAATTATATATTATATACTAAATTAATATACACTGACCACAGAAATGTGTGGATATTTCAAAATCAATATGAGTATGATTAAAAAAAAAGACTTTCATTAAATAAGTCAAAGTCAAAGGAAGTTGTTTGATTATGCAAATGAGATGCAAATTTAATTATAGTGATTTAGTAGCAAGTGGCATATTCATGGGGGTGAACAGAAACATGTCAAACTGGAGAAGAGTGCCACTCTGTTCAGTAGGGTCTATGGTCACCCAAGACTGCCAAAACACAGGGGACAAGATCAGATTGTCCAGCAGTCCGTCGTATTAATTTTGAAATAACACCTAATTTCTGTGAGCAGTTACATGCACCATAGTCACGAAACAAATGTGTATTATAATTACAATACAAACAATATGCATTTCTTAGCATACTAACCCGTGCTTGTGCGATAACATACTCAAGTCATGTTAAATGAGTTTCAAAGTTCACTACACTACATTTGTTTTAAATCCCACTGACTACACTTTGCACTTTAAATTACACAGTTTAGGACTTCTGAAAGTACATTACTGATGGCATACTCCTTTGCGTGGTATCATGCAGTTTTTAGATATAGCATCTGTGATCTCTCAGCTAGAGCTAGAGTTTTGACAACACTCTCAAACTTCTCCTGCACACTCTGGTAGGTCTCTCAGCTCCTGTCTGCCATTTCCTCGCCACTTTCTTTTCACGCTTTGATGCACACGTTCTGCTGGAAAATAGCACATAATAACAGTTTAGACACCTTTCAATTTTAGCATCCTGCTTGAAAAGTTGTGTCCTTTCAGGTGCCATGACAACCATGCGTGTCGTGTCACTCTATTAGCCCATTTTTGTACTCTTTAGTGATGCTGCCATGGCAACGAAACACCTGCCCGTCAAAAGGTTACGTATATTCATCTGAAAATCAAACAAGAAACCTGATGCCGAGTAGTGCAGCAAATCTCAAAGCGCAGAGGACTGATATAATTATTTGATGTTACACAAAACAAAATTCAATAGGAACATGCAAGGTTGGCTGCGGTGTCGCATCCCCGCATCTTTATCCTTGTTTGAAGCACCCGTCGCACTTTATCTATTCACTATCAAGAGCAGACAGCAGAGTGAGGCCAGTCTTCATCCCTATCTCTGTCCTGACATGTAATCTCGCTGAGAGTTCCCCAGAAAGCACACACACACATACACAAGTGTGTGTGTGTATGTGTGTGTGTGAGAGAGAGAGGGAGAGAGAGAGAGAGAGAGAGAGAGTCGGGCGGTTGATGAAATCTGAGTAGTTATCATGCTAACTATTACCTGTCAACTTGTTCCAATCTGTGGAGGCATCAATTTTGTGGAGTGTGGGTGAAGGGCACTACGGCTGAACATCCAACCAAAGGCCTGCCCCAGTTCAGATTTTCCTTGTTTCTATATTTATGAAGTGTTTAGATTTAGACAGCCTACAAACAGACCTTTACTGGACAGTCTCCCCAACACACTTTCTCATCAGCACACATTTACAATTGTTTGAAAAGCCTCTCACATCAAGACCGTGATGAAGACCATCATCCCTTTTCAGTTTTTCTCTCTTTGTCACAAATTCCTATGTATGAGAAATACACACAGCTAAGACCATACACTCATTCTCTGTTAGTGATCACTTGTGATCACAAATAGCAAGCCTACAAGACATCAGAGCTGCGAGAGAGATGTGTCAGCAATCAAACAGACAAATAACTATGTCACTCACTGAGCTATTTTATTCACAGGTTGCAACTGAACAGTGTGTCTAGTTTACAGTGTTCTGTCCGCTACATAATACAGATGCTCTGTCTGAGGTGAGAGTGAATGGGTTGGTGTTTCCTGAAAATCAATTTAATTCTGATTAACTTAGTATGGGTTTCTTTTCTTGGCAGAATAACCCCTGTAAGCGACCATTAGTACTTTGTTTTTCACATACAGCTCCATGGATATTATCCAGACCTACATGTCACCATCATATGCAATATTCTTGGGTTAGATTAAGTTCACTTTTTGATCATTTTAATGAACATTATTTACGTATTTTCTTACGTTGTACAGTGCTGTCTGAAAGTTTGCGAATCTCTTCTTCATAAATATAGCTTTAAACTTAAAATTTTTACACAGGTTCTTAAAGTAGATGAAAAATAACAAAATTAAACAAATGAAACAAATATAGTATATATTATATAATATATTCTAATATTTTAGTCATTTATTTATTGAGTTAAATAACCCAATGTTACATGTTTATGAATGGTAAGCTAGTTAAGTATGTACTATAAATAAAAGTATGTCATTTGAAAGTGAAATTAGAGTCAGTTAAGTGGAATGACAATTGGGTATGTGCAACTTGTTTTATCAAAGTCTGAAATTTACATCACATTTGTGGAAGACTATCATGGTATGAACTAAAGGAGTTTTCTGAGAAACTCAAGAAAAGAGTTGGTGAAGTTCATCAAGCTCAAAAAGGTTACAAAACCATCTCCAAAGACTTTCAACACCACCAATCCACAATTAGACAGACTGTTTACAAATGGAAGAAATTCAAGACCACTGTTAGCCTCGATGGGATTGGTGGGGCAACAAAGGTCATTTTAAGAGCAAGGCATGTAACAGTGTGTGAGATAATAAGGGAGACCGGACAAACTTCACCTTTAAAACAACTAAAGACCTCTCTCATTAACACATGAGAATGTTTATAAATCCAGAACATTAAAAGAATAAAAAAGAACATTGCTACCTATCACATGGTGCATGAATAACACAAAAGGACATTTTGGAAATGTTTAGATGAAAAAGTTTTAATGAAAAGTATTATAGTCCAGAGAAGGACAAACTGCATTCTAGCATAAAAACCGTATCCCATCTGTGAAACATGGCAGTGGTTGTACCATGGTTTGAACCTGTTTTGCTGCATCAGGGCCAGAATGGCTTGCCATCATTAATGGAAAAATGAATGCTAAATTATACCAGTAAATTGTTTTCTACCAGTAAAAATATTTTCTATGAACATACTATCAAGAGAATGTGGGTCATAAACCAAGACAGCAACCTTAATCACTCAATTTGTTCTACCAAAATTACTGAAGAAGAATAATTTTTTGAAGATTAAGGAATACATTGGATGTTTTGGAATGCAAAGGTGTTCATGTGAGGAACCCCACCAGAATGTCAGAAATTGAATGGTTCACAACAGATACTGAAAGCAAAGGTTCACATACCTTTGCCAGTCAAAGATATGTGATATTGGATCATTTTTGTAATAAATAAATGACCATATATACTATGTTTTGTCTCATTGGTTTAATTGTGTTCTTTTGAAAATCTGACAATGCTGTAGGACAAATGGGAAACATGGAAAATTACAATAAAATAAAGACACAAAACATTACATTAAAAAAAAAAACTGTGGTCCTAGCAGTGTGAAATACATTAACTTCATACTACAAAAACTATAGATACTCAATGCTTAAGTAGCTTGGTCGAGATTGGGCTTTTTTTGGAGTACACAGTGCACAGGTGTAAGCGTGGATGTGACAGCGGTCAGTCTCAGGACTGTGGAAAGATTCAGTGACCTGTCCCTGCATTCCATGGTCTATGGGCCATAGCATTTAACAATTTCTTTTCTACAGATGCCTGTCAAATATTAAGGATTCCAAGTGTGCAACCCCTAAGGGAAGGGTGAGATCATGCACGATCTTGCACTTAAGGCTGAAAGAGAAAGGCTCAATTTGATCAAGTCAAAAAGAGAGTAAGTGTAGAGTGATATTAGAGCCTCTGATCCAACTCCCCCACTTGGTAGTTTGTCACTCATGCTGCTTAGTTTAATTACTGAATGTCAGACTGTGTCTGCCATGAAAACAATGAATGCTATTTATTTATGCGTGCTAAAATGCAACCCTAATGGTTTAACTCTGATGATGCTCATGTAGAGCTCATCACCAAGGAAGACTTCAGGACCGCCCAGCGCCTGAAATAACCCCTCGCTGTGATGAGTGACAGGAGTGATAACACCCTGCCATGCCCAGCTTTGATGCCTCCAATACACTCAGCAGCTGGAAGACTTTGCCAGCTCTTTGGAGCTCTCACTTGGCCAACAGAGCGAGGCTTCTCATTTACTGGTTACTAAAGCAGCCCTAAGACTGGTCTCACACGCAATTGGTTTCTTGTAGAGAGGATATGAACCTGGAAGTATCCCACTGAGTAAGGTCAAAGGGGGCAGTGTCCCTCACTTCCACCTTGCTACCTCTATGGAAATAATAATAGGCTGAAATAAAGGCCTAGACTTCAGGATGCCAGCAGGTCTGGGCACAATGGTAGCAAATGTGAACTTCCCGCATTACTGAGGCTCACAGAGCTGAAAAGCCAATCAGGCAGGTTAGTCGGACACAAAGCAAACTTGTATGAGACCTAATTCAGACAGACTGGATTGAAGAGACAGGATTCAAGTACTATGGAAGATAAAGGATACTCATTCTTCATAAAGAAAAATGTATAGGCGGTCAGTCAAAGGCACCCTGTTTACCCCAAAGGTTAAAAAGTAGATGCAATATAATGTACAGTAAATCTGTATGCACCACATAACATCTATGTGTCAGAACAATCAGTCCAAAGAGAGATGAGCCAGACAAACCATTTTGCAGAGAGATGAACCAGTGAGCAGAATTTAATAGTCCCCTTTTCTCTATTCTTTAATGGTCAGGACCCCCACAGATCAGGTACTGTTTGGGTGGTCGACCATTCCCAGCACTGCAGTGACACTGATTAGGCGGTGATATATTAGTGTGTGTTTTGGTGATACGATTGGATCAGACATAGCAGTGCTGCTGGAATTTTGAAACAGCGTGTTTGCTCATTGTGCACTCTAGTACACATATCTAACATAATGCTCCACAGTGTAGGTGTAAAGTCAGAGACAGTAGTTCATCTGTTGCTGCACAGTTTGTGTTAATAATTCTCTAATCCCTCATCAGTGCCTACATCAGCTGCCTACAAGATGCTGATGGCTGGACATTTTTTATTGGTGGACTATTTTAAATTCAGCCTTGCCACTATAGTGCTGAGAATGTTACAATACCCAAATAGTACCTGATCTGTGGTGAATAGAGGGCTTCTATATAATAACTGGAACTGATCAAATGGACAATGAGGGTATACACCAGCACACAGTATTTAAGTATATAAATTTATATTTAATACGGTGTTCATGCAATCAAGTTTGCATAATGCACAATTTCACAAAACGTGTCATGGATGTTAAGTGATGCATTCCTGTATTACAAAATGACAACTTGTGCTTCTCTGTTTAAGTGCAATTCATTTTAGATTGTTAGTGCTATCTAAAGGTGACAGCAAAGTGTAACCGCCATATGACTTATGATTTATATTACTTAACCTGATCTTTAACGCGTTCAGTGCTCTTGCTTCAATTAGCTACTTGTTTTAATGCTTGTTCACATAAAAAGCATTAAATATTTAAACTAATGATTTTCTGGGTCATTTTTTTCTTTTTTTTTCTTTTATTTCTAGATTTTCGAAACTTCATTGAATTTGAACCCTTGCCCATAAAGTCTTAGGCAAAGTTTTGCGTTACTCCCGGTCAAAGTGCTTGTCAGCTTGATTTTCCAGTCACATGAAATATGGTAAGTTTAATCTTAGCAGACGTTCTTTTCATTTAGAAATTTCACAAAACATGTAATTTGACCAGGGTCCAGGGGTGACCTAGATATATCTTGTGTTCATTTAAGTTATGGTATCAGATGTTAAGAAAACTAGGTGTTAAATTTCAGCATATGCTCCCTAGTTGTTTGATGTAAGTAAACCCCGTTCCAAGTTTTAAATTGGATAAAGCGCCAGACTGAGTTAATGCAGTGTTTAACAGATAAATACAACAGATGATTACCTATAAAACTCACAATATGGCGATACCTATTGTTTTTGAACTGTCAGTGAGTGTTCAGCTGAGAAGTCTGTCTCGTTCGCTCACACACACTTAGAGAGGATTATAGGAAAAAAAGAAGCTAATTTCAGGTTATCAGATGGTGCATTTTCGTTTTTGTCTTTTCTTTTGTTGTTAAAGGAGGGGGCAAATTGCTTCCATTCATGTACATAATCCTGCATTTCCCTTCACCATAGCCAACTGGACGATTGCCTCGACCCAGCCTTAGGGAAAACCTTTTACAAAGCCACGCTGACTGACTCACAAGACACATCAGCGAAGTACGATCAGGACAGACAGGGAGATGATTCATGATTAGTTTTTTTTTTTAAATGCATGAGGTACATTTAAAATAATGGATACATGAGCGGATTTCATTTTGTGAAATGAAATTTGTGAAAGAAAGTGTGGACCAAAAGTCTAAAACCGCTACTGAAATGCTTTACATGTTTCTCGAATTTAAAACAACATATTTAATTACAAACCATGTGATCAGGATAACAATTTGACTTAGTTTGACTGCCACAGTGTCCTGATCTAAACCCCATCAAGTATTTACAGGGGCACTTGAGGACAGAAAAGAAAAGCATTCAGGCAACTTGAAGAGGTTCTTTGAGCTTTTATGATATCATGCTAGGATAATATGGATCATCAGATTTCCCACAAACTTGTTGTGTCCTTACCAACCAGAGTTATGTTTACACTCAAATTGGTATGTGGATTATGTAATTTATATTGAGAAGCATTATATTCAGTTTAAGAGAATAGAAAAATAGTAGCATTTTTATTAGCGTTATTTCTTATCAGTACCATGCTAGGACGGCATAGCATAGCAATAAAAAATAAATTTTCCATAAAATCTATGTCATTGTTTAAGATAGAATCATGAATTGTCAGTCAATTTATGTGGAATTGACTACACTGTACTATAAAGAACTGCATCTTTACAGGTCAACAAAGCAAAACAGGAGAGCTATTGTGTGGTGATCAGTGTTTTCATGGGAGTGGTTTTATTTACACTGTAAATTGAGATTAATTTCATTTTGCTTGTTAAAAAAATTGTATGACTGCAGCTTTGGGTTGTTGGAGCTTTCTCAGATCCAAATTATTCAACTCACCAGCAAGTCTTTCATGAAGACAACTAACCCACTTTAAACTAAGGCAAAGAGTTGACGGGAACTCTACAGAGGACAAAAATGAGCAGGTCAAAACATGCTGGACTAACGGGAAGCAGCACAGACTGTCCTTAATGTGTTTCCTACTGTATCTAGTCTTTAATCAGGCCTCCTCTAACCTCTTCAGGCTCTTCAAACTAATTGGCCTCCCATCTGCTGAGAGCTCCAGACAGATAATACTGTTTTATTGCAGCTGAAGTCACCAGGGAGTGTGCCTCAAAGACCGAAAGACAGTGCATATTTAGGGTAAAGACGGAGAGAAAAGACTACTGATATCCAACAGCTCCCAGTGGTGCTACAAGATCACCAGCCACTGTACAGTCCTAACCAGACTGCAATTCCCAGAGGGGTGCTTAGGTCTCTGTGTGTTAATCTCTGCCACTGTACAGACATAGTGAAAAGCAATAATAATTCAAAGCTGACATGAGTGATTGATGTTGCTAAACCTTAAACCAACCAGGCTGCTCACTTTGATGAGGGCTTTATTCTTTTTCATTTTCAGCTAGTGAACTACTCATGTTACACTTTGGGGTTTCACTCCTAATAACAGGTTTACGGGATTATAATTGCTCTGATAAACAGTTTTGGCTAAACACACACACACACACACACACATATAAATATATATATATA
>JAUZST010015309.1:0-10262 GCA_034779995.1 Parotocinclus haroldoi | reverse complement strand
GTTGAGAAAGCTCAAAATGCATTAACTTTTCACTATGAGTAGAGCAGTGGCTCTTGAGTACATTGTGCATTCTCTGTGCACCCCATTCATTCAGAATGACGTGACAATGGCTGCAGTTCAATGACCCCTTATCTGATGCTGCGCCTCTGTCATTGAAGCAGTCAGACTGGAAGGATTAGGCCCAGCTTACATCAATATGTTGAGGGATACACACACACACCCACCCACACACATACACACACCATCTATTAAGAGGAAATAAGAGAGACACACAATAAATATGGCACAGTCAGAACTGCATATAGGGCTATGTGTTTTTATCAGAAGTCACTATAATAGCATACACCTGTGTCTCAATAGTTAGTTCTGAAAGATATTTAAATTCAGCCTGGCTTTTATCTAGTCCTTTCATGTTAGTGAACAATGCAGCTTTGCATTAGCTTTGCAATCTGATCTCCCACTAACGTGCCTCCAGTTTTCTGGCTTCAGTCTTCTACACTCACGGGCAAGTATTTTGTTCCACTGCACATTAACACAAATATGTAATCAGCCAGTCACATGGCAGCAACTCGATGTATTTAGGCATGCAGACATTTAGTGCTAGACTATAGATCAGGGCAGTGGCAAGACCTAGGTGGCACCACAGGGTGCAAGGCAGGAAAAATCCAATAATATATGAAAATATGCGGTTAGCAACGGTTCTTCAAATGTCCACTGTTGATGGCAGAGGTCTGAACTCAAATAACTCATTACAACCAAGGTATGCAGAAGAACATACCTGGCTATGTTCACACATCAGATGCACATGGTAAGACCTTGCATTATTGTCCATAAAAAGAGACTTGAGAGACTCCAGTGATGATGCTCCTCAGCCTACCTTCTATGGGTTCTATGGTCCACAGCAGATAACGGAATGCATACCATTAGCTGCCGGAAATGTAGTCAAGTGCGATGGAGCCAATTTCGTATGGTCTGAGTGCATATCTATTTTACAGTGGCAGCAAGAAACTGCCCCTGCAATGCCTGCTCATTCTTGCCAATAAGGTCAATTTGCAGCCACATATTGCTGTTGTGGGCGACCCTGCCCTAGTCTTCGTTGTACTGTTCAAGTCTCTTGAAAACGATTCCAGGTTCTGCTAATAACGCTTTGGGATGTTCCAGGTGCTGTTGCTGTTATATAATGCATTTTCCCCAATTAAATAAGTTGTTTTTGCATCTCATGTGCATTACAGAACAACATTTTTTCACTTATTTGCTTTTTCTGATGTTCTTGTTTAATAAACAAGATAAAATGCTTAATTATTTACTTCGTATTCATTTTGAAATTTTCTCAAATTTTTGTGAGCAGTGTATGTAAAAAAATGTCATTTTTATCATATATGTAAGTACACCGTTTGTCTTTAACCTGTCGTTGCAGAAAAAAATCATCTGCCGACAAACATTTTTCACGTGTGTGAACAATTTAAGCCAGAATATACATTCATGCTGAGTCCCCAGTGTAAATCCAACAAACAACCATTGTACTAAAGAGCTCACTTGAGAGCTTTTTCTACCTCTGATTGTATCTTAGTAATACTGAATTGAACTGAAGGGTCTTTCAATCACAGACAATCCTCTTAAGAATATACACTCAAAGCAAATACACTTTTCATCCATTGTCAGGAATCATATAATGTGGCTCCTAAGACATTCATTCAAGCACTTGTTTTGGAGGCCAAATCTTGTATACCAAAAGTATTTTGCATGATGTAAGGTTAACAAACATCATGAAACAAAAGCACAAAATTGATTGCACTTATGCCCTTAGACTTATTTTCATTATTAAAATAATGAGATCTAATCAATTGTCATAAAAACAACATCATCATTATAGAGTAACTTTATAGGTGGAGACGGATCAAATATGTAGCATGCTATGTTTACAGATTTGATCTTTAAATGAAATAACTGGTATGTAAAATGCTTCAGCACAGGAATACATTGACTTTTTTAAACATGAGATTTTTTAAGATTTTAAAGACGTTGGTCTTACCCATCAATTGAGTATATACATATAGAGTATCTGGAATATAGATTTTGCAGAATAGAGTTTGTTTAAAAATTGCATTTTTTATGCGAGTTACAGTGGAATAATGCAGATGGTACTATCACCTCTCTCTTGGCCTAAAAGTATGATTTGAACTCTAGATTGCTATCCCTCTTTTATACTAACTCTCACTCTCTATTTACCTTTTTGTCCTGAACAGTCTCAAATGTTGGTGAAGTTCTTTCGTTTTGTTCCTGAATGCTGTGTGGAGGGCTGGTGATTTTTCTTATTATTGAGAGCCAAAGGAAGCGGATTTTGCCTCTACATTTTGGACAGAATTTATATTTCAGCTTCACCATACTATCAAAGCCTCTTCTCTTTATTTGGTGGTCATGTTAAAGGCTTTTGGTCAAAGTGAAACAGCGAGGGAGGGTTCTTGAAGTAACTGAACTACAGCAGAATCTTTTATACAGTTCCTACTGAGCAGGGAGCTTCCTTCATCAATAGCTTATGCTGTCAAACTGTGTAAGGAAATGAAGTATGCTGCTTTAAAGTGTGATAGCAAAAAGCAATGGACTTCCAGTGTGGTGCTGGAGTGTGCTGCTGTGATGTGCAGGGGGTCATCGTACATCAAAATTTCATTCATACCTGCATGCACATCGTACCGTACACAAAGAGGTCATGATGCATAGCTTTGAGTTATTAAAGGGTGAAAGCTGTGAAATGGCAATAAGATTCAGGTTCAGTTATTTTAAATCTGTTTTTTAAATAAACAATCTAGAGTTTTGCATTTGAAGCCTTTTAAACAAAATACAGCATGTTGTTGGTGTTTATCAAAGATAATAATAGTAAATTCACATAACTTTTATGCTTTCCAGAAATTAAATAATTAACAATCAGTATAGCTGGCAATAAAAATTTACTATAAAATGAATATTTCAGTCAACTGTATTTGTACATGAATCTATACAATTTTACCATTTATTTTCCCACTTTAACAGGACAGAATTTGTGGTTTCAATCATTAACACATTCATAATTTAATATGTATATTTATACAAATGCTACAGAATCTTGAGGGAAGTATAACGTGCTAAAATTAAGTTTTGCTATATAAAAATCAGAGGCTACTCTTGTGCTTTGTACTGTCTATTTCTTTCTTTACTACAAACCACTTGCAGACTAAGCTTTTAAGGACCTAAAATACTGTATATGCATTGATCGCTGGGTATGCAGTCCAACACGATGAAGACGATGAAGACCTATTAGTTTTTCTTTAAGAAACCCTCATATTCTGCAGTTTTACCTGTATTATTTGCACCAGTTTAACCTTTGATACCTGTATAAAATACACTTGTCCACACACTCAATAAATCACACAATAATCTCTCCACCATGCCCAAGACCAAAGAGCTGTCTAAGGAAAGCTGTCAGAGAAAAATGTAGACCTGCACATGGCTGGGATGGACTACAGGACAATAGGCAACAGATTAGAGAGAAGGCAAGAACTGTTGGCGCAATTATTTGAAAATGGAAGATATACAAGATGACTGTCAATTTTCCTAGGACTGGGGCACCATGCAAGAGCTCATCTCGTGGGGTAATAATGATTCTGAGAAAGGTCAGGAATCAGCCCAGAAATACATGGGAGGACACTATCCCTACCGTGGAGCATGTAGATGGAAACATCATACTATGGGGGAGCTTTTCTCCAAAGGCGACAGTACAACTGCACCATATTGAAGGGAGGATGGTTGGGTTCATGTACCACAAGATTTTGGCCAACAAACACCCTACCTCAGTAAGAGCATAAAAGATGGGTTTTGGTCTTTCAGCATGACAATGACCCGAAACACACATAAAAAGCATTTCAATATCCTGGAGTGGCCTAGCCAGTCTCCGGACCTGAACCCAAAAGAAAATCTTTGGAGGGAACTGAAACTCAATATTGTTCAGCAACAGCCCCTAAACCTGAAAGATCTGAAGAAGATCTTTATGAAGGAATGGGCCAAAATCCCTGCTGCAGTGTGTGCAAATTTGGTCAAGAACCACAGGAAATTGTATATACATTAATACTCGAAAGGTGGTCATGTAGCATATCAAAGAAGACCAGAATTGTCTCAGACATCAATTACTGCAATCACATCTTGTGTGGTTCAAACGTTATCAACACAGGAAATTCAAAACTTTACCTATTCGTCACAGGTAACTGAAAATGTAATTGAAAATTCTGATGTTCGGGAAATGTAGCTGCCCTATCATAGCCTATCATGCCTTCAACACCTGACACACAGAAATATCCCCAATTTCACACAACACTGTTACATCCCTCATAGCCAGATTAAAAGAAATCGGTACTGTGGACGGCAAGTCATGTAGTGGTCTTCCAAACCTCAACAATGGTTTTGCGACGGGTCCTGACTTTTGATACACCCTGTAGTATTATGGTATGTGCATAATCTGCATAACATATATGCCAGACGGATAGTGTGTGAGCGCTTGTGTACTAACGATGAGTCTGAAGAGGGACTCATATCAGGACAATGATGTGCAGAGGGCATACAGGGGGAGCACACACATTTAGTGACCAGTAAAACAAAATGACATTATTAACCCAAAATGGAATCCACAATAATAAGCAAGAAGTTAGGCATTATACATATAACCTCAGGCTGAGAATCATCCCAAACTCAAATGTATATTTTCCATTCTTTCTTAAGAAAGAAATTGCTTTTGTCTCAGACTTAACGGAAATGTGGTAATAATTTGATTAAGCTCATATTTAATTCAACTCTTCGGTTCAGCTCTTATCTTTGGGTCTGGGATTTAGCCATCACATTAAGAATCACATTCCCATTTAAATGTGCTTTGGTGCCTTTTAACTGTCTTTTG
This sequence comes from Parotocinclus haroldoi, assembly GCA_034779995.1. Lineage (NCBI taxonomy): Eukaryota > Metazoa > Chordata > Actinopteri > Siluriformes > Loricariidae > Parotocinclus > Parotocinclus haroldoi. The sequence goes on along the minus strand of JAUZST010015309.1, from coordinate 5,344 downwards.
GACTTTGTTTCCCTATCTCACTCATCTATGTAGTTGCAATGTAGTTCATTCAGACGTTTAGCCTGTGCAGTGCATCCCCGCCACCCTCTGGTGGTGCCTGGAGATGATGCTAGTGTGCTCACTTCTTATTGTATTTCTTATACACTGTATGGACAAAGCTATTTTAACACATACACATTACACCTAAAAGGGATTTTATCTAAATCCATAGGCATTAAAGTTTCTCCTACCTTTGCAGCTTTGAATATCATCAAGCTATCACCAAGTTATTGTGCTTAGAGATGCAAGGCTTGCATCCAGCTGTTCAGTCGTGGAAACCCATACCGTGAAGCTCCCAGGGCAGAGTTTTTGTGCTCATGTTAATACTAAAGGAGGTTTAACAGAGGGGGTTAATGCACTGTGAAAGTGCCAGTGGAACTGAATTAAATACCCAAATTTCCTGCTTAAGAGGTGTATCCCGATATGTTTGTCCATATGGGGTATTTAATGTATGTTTTCATTTGTACATGGTCTAACAGCGCCAAACAAACTAGTGCCTGTAATTCACCCAGGTGAATTGAGGTAGCTCACGCTTTCCTCCTCAAGATGTTCCTGAATGGAGAGCATGATATAGCTGACACTTTAATGTGCCTTGACATTTTTATAATTCTGCTTTTGCGTGCCATTCTCGAGCGTATGGTCAATGGCACCGCTGTAACCTTGGATGGTGCAGATGGATGTGGTGTAAGACTTGTGTGTGGGAGACTTTTAGAGCATGGCATATGCAGCTCCATTTTCTTCTCCTTATTCATTCAGTCTTGACTACACTAAGAACTCCATTAACTAACGTCTCATTCTCTATGGATTCTGCACTGAGTTGTTTGTGACAGATGTTGTTGTGTCCTAGGCAGCTTTTACATTTACTTGAATGATAAAAGTACTCAGGCACGGAAAAAGGAACCAAGATAATTGAATGAGCAACAATTAATCTTTCACTTACTGAATTATTAACAGGCATGCAAAGCCAATGAGGCGAGTAGATTAGCCACCTGACAGTCAGGTGTTTGATAGCTACACTCCTGAAGGGCAGATCCTTACCTTGCATTTTTAATCATGCCACTGCACAGTTGAATGAAATATCTGATTGCTGCTCAAGCCTTCACTTTGTCTGGCAGGAAATGAAATGATGCTGTGTATGAAATGAGAGCCTTCGGTCCCCAATGAGATGTAGTCAGAATCATCTTGTTAGGTTACCTATGCGGGAACAACAGCAGCGTTGTTAAGGCAGGAATCCTGATGAGGACGTTGGTGATTATCATCATAAACACCATCTGTTGCTGCTCCCCTCCTCACCTGCCCAAATGCATCATAAAATGAGGAAACAATTGGGTAATCCTCTGAGCATGGAATTGTGAGTTCTGGGGGATTTACATTGCATATGATTTACTTTGGAATATGTGAGTGGACAGATGGAGACTGCTGTAGGCATTCAAAAGATATGATTAAGATTTTCCACTTATATGCAGAGGTGGGTTGAGTAGCAAAATGTTAATCAAATGCAAACACTATTTGATGTAAAAAATAGTTTACCTAAAAAGTAAAGTACTTAAAAGTACTCATCCAAGTAATAACTTGAGTAAGGGTAATAAAGTACCTTGTAAAAGAGACTTGGCCTGGCCACTGCCCATGCGGAGTTTGCATTTACTCACTGTGTCTGTGTAGGTTTTATCCAGGTATTTAGACTTAATCCCATATTCCTCTATATGCCAAGTGAAAAGCCAGTTAGTGTCTCTAAAGTGTCCTATTGAGAGTAATTGTATGTGAATGTACCTATATAACTATAAAGTGTGTCCTTTGACTTGCTAATTTTTGTTTCCCAAAGTAACTGTAACTGTTACTAACTACTAACTACACTGTGATTAACTGTAACACTTTATTACTCACCACCACTTACATTCATCTTATTGAAATTCACACCAGGTTTGCATTCAAATGTGTGTGCGATTGCTTACACTGTATAAACAGTGTAAGGCTGCGAAAATGATTGTTGAGGTCTATTCATCGGTACTGGTCTTCGAACAAACACTACTTGGCTTGTCGTCCACATTACAACTTGGTTAATCGGGGATGTGGCTATGAGGGTTTGTGAATTTGGTGAGCTTTCTGGGTGTTCGGTTGTTGAAGGCAGCTGCGAATCTTCAATTCCATCTTCAGCAACCTGTGATGAACAACAACAGTTTCTTTGACATTTCTTTGTGGATAACTTTTGAAAGGAAATATTGCTAATCTGATTGCAGCAGTTGATTTCTGAGATAATTCTGCTCTTCATTGACCAAAAACATGCCCTTGATCCAATATGGTGCCTTTCAAGACAGTGACCATGTTCCGGACATAGCCTAAAACATAGGTGTGAAGTTTTCATGTTCTTCCCATGTCCGTGTTGGCTATCCCAAGTGAAGAAATATGACAGAAGGTTCATCGGCACATCAGTTGGGACCTCTATGGACAAAACAACACAACTGGCCAGGTTCTCACTTCAGGTCTGGGAATTAAATCTGGCTGTCCACCTCGGAAATGGGTTTCAAAGAGAGAAGTGCTAGACATAAAACTACTTACCAAAAGAATCAGTGAGGTTACTTATAAGTTAAAGCCACTTTCTTATTCATGTGTTCCAGGGCTACTGGATTCAAGTTCAAGTTGAAATGGTTTTATTGTCATTCAAATGCATAAACAGTGGTGTACAGTATACAGTAACATACTACATAGAACAATACACTACACAACAAAGTGCACATGTGTAGCATGTGCAATACAGAACAATAAACAATTAAAAAAGGAACAATAAACTATATAGATAACAATAAACAATAAATACAAGGCAACAGTGCAGAGTCTGTTCATACCAGACTCTTATTCATAAGTCTGAAAGCTTGGAGGAAGAATCTGTTGCACAGTTTGGTTGTGAGGGCCCAGATGCTTCAATACCTTTTCCAAGACTGTAGAAGGGTGAAGAATGTGTGAGGGGTGTGTGTGGTCATCTACAATGCTGGTTGCTTTGCAGATGCAGCGTGTAGTGTAAATGTTTGTAATGGAGAAGAGAGACACCGCTGATCTTCTCAGCTGTCCGCACTATGCACCGCACTATGCACTGCAGGTACTTACGATGAGTTCCCAAACCAGGCAGTGATGTGCTTTCCGCAGCCTTCGCAGGAAGTAGAGACACTACTGGGCTTTCTTGGTTATGGTGCTGGTGTGCTGGAGTGCTAGGTGAAGGGTTGCGGACATAGCGTCGTCTGTTGAGCGGTTAAGACGGTATGTTGTGCTGAAACTTTCCAGTATTATAACTCTACCTGTACCTCCTCTCCCTTCATCACAGCACCTGCATTTAAACCAATGTCACCTCATCAACACTGAGTGTCTCGCGCTCTCTCTCTCTCTCTCAAGCCTTCTGCACTTCTGCACTTCTATCTTGGTTAACAAACTCTGATTCCATTTTCCTTGTCTCATGCCTATCCCCTCTGGTACATTCACCTTGTTTCCGATTTATAGCTCTTACCCAGATCTATTCGTCTGGCTCAGGCATTTCACAACAGGTAGACATGACTGGCTGTGTCTGAGGAAGGGGAATCATTCCCCCTCTCTATTACATCAACTCCTGCTAGGAACTAGCATCTAGTTCAGGCCACACTATGCTTGCACCGTGTTTTCTCTTTGAATATATGCTGATAAAAATTTCTAATGAATAACTACACCAGTAATATTTTTAAGTAGCAGATGGCATTGGCCTCAATAGAGTAAAATTTCTATCTTTTGCACTTCATGAATGATACATTCAATTGCATTGCTTTGAATTGCTGAGATTTGCATATCAGTTGTTATAATAAATTGATATTGAGTGTCCCATGTCACTAAACAGCTAATGACTACCAGTAATTATCCAAACCAATTCTGTTCTCTCAGTTTGTGCCATATCTATCACTAAGTTAAAAATAAATTTGAATCAATATGCTGGTGATGTCTTTCTTGGGAATTGCTTTCAGTGCTGAGAGTCAGGACTGAATAACCACTATTGATCTCAACTAAGAATATTCTCCTTTTATCTTCTGGAGCACACAAGATAAGTAGTTCCCCTTTTCCCACCATGGAAGCAATGTCAGCCAGCAACAAATTGCTCTGTTTTTGTTCTTATCTTTCCTTCTTTGATAATAAATGCAAAGACTGGCATTATGGGTGTAGTCCCAGAAATACACGAGTAGTTCTATTGATGATAATTAACAAAGGTGGAATTTATGACTCCTTAAACATACAATCTCACCAGCCATTTTAGTAGCAGAGGTTAATAGCACTTAAAAAAAAAGAAAGCTTCTCAACATTTGTAAATAAAATAGGGAAAGGCAGAAAACAATTGGGATGCCATGTGGGTGTAACTCTGTTAACTCTAAATGAGGTGCTAACAGAAATCTTAATCAATAGAGCGAGAGCATAAGTAAAATGCTGAGAATGGGTGTAGCAAATGGTATAGATTGCTTGGGCCAAGACTTTCTGGAGCTTGGCATGTATACATTAAGTCTCTGCCCAGTCCAGCCGGTGGTGAAAGACACTGTAACTCTTGCACAGTGTGAGAGATCATTTTGGCTCTCATCCCTGCAGCAATGAATCCATCACTGGCCACAGGGATCAGAACGAATAAAGCTCACCTTGTACTCCATGACCCTCCCCTGGAAAGGGACGTCCTGTTGGCAGTAATGACTCTAATGACAATTTGTTTACCCACCTGTGGCCTGTTGGGAATCTAGAGGGCCGCTATGAGAATGAGGGCCAGGAGTTCAGCATTTCACCTTCAGTCACAAATTTGTAACAACTGCAGGGGTTCCATTTAAGGAGATAGAGGGGTTCATGCCAAGAGCTCTACATATAAAGGGGATCTAAGAAACTGTCTAGGATAATAAAACTGTCTGACTAAATTCAGTTAACCAAATTATGCAACTCTTATTATCCAAATTCCTGCTATAAGTGAGTTATTCTAACCATTATACTGACCTTCTATAACAAAAATCTAAAATTTGAGCCATAAATGGGAAGTATTACACTATCCCACACGTAAGGTAATTTAAGGTTGAGAGATAGAGAGGGACATTTATTGTCCCAATCCAACAGCATGGCAAAATAAAAGAATATTGATGATGCTTTTTAACATGTAACTATCACCAGAATGTTGGTGGGCAAATGTACATGACCCCATCAGTATGCCACTTGAAAAGTAATGGTTTTGAGCCTAAAAGGTAGTTATTGTTAGGGTTCGCACTGCGAGCCCTTTTTACTTTGTTCGCCGCGGTCAGTTATTTTACCCCGATCCCTTACTGTT
>JAUZST010015308.1:0-10263 GCA_034779995.1 Parotocinclus haroldoi | reverse complement strand
TGTTCGATTAATCGGACCAGCCGGTTATTAGGACCAAAACCATCCCGTCCCGATGTGCTCCCATTAACCGGATTCGACTGTACATGTGTGTATATATATATATATATATATATATATAATGTTCAGGATCCCTGTGTTGTTGGATCATTCTCAGCTCTGCAGTGACTCTGATGGCATGGTGTTGGTGTGTTAGTCTGTGTTGCACTGGTATGAGTGGATCACACACAGCAAGGATGCTTGTATATAAAGTAGCCCATCTATTGTTGTGCGTAGCAACAGATCGACTGCAGTCCATCTACAGTAGGGCTACAAAGTGCATCTGTATGGCAAATGGAGTTGGTTAAATGGACAGCAACTGTAGAAACAAGGATGCATGGTGTTAATGTTATGGCTGATCTGTGCATTTCCTCATTTTCCTGTCTTTCAAGGCTGTACAGAGACCTAGCGTATTGTTCCAGGCACTGTACATTTACACGGCTTTACAGTTCCTGTGGTTTATGTTTCCTGGGTGCAGCTTAGTGTATGGTCCCAGAATCACATTTATTTGATCTTTTATTTATCGGGTCTTGTTTCCAGGGTACTGTGATCTGTGATCTATTTGAATATATTCTAGTTTTCAGGACCTTAGGTCCTATGCTTCCATGTTGCTCTTCCAGGGCCCTTGATCCCCATATCCTGGCTTCTGTTCCAGGCTATTATGTTCTTTAGACCCTTTGTTTATTAAACATGTTATTGCATGCTACCGGAGTCATGTGCTTTTTGACCCAATATGATAATGTTCCCACGGTCCCATGGTACTATGTTTGCATCCATTGACTTCAATTCTTGAAATCCTATAGTCTTGTAGCCTACATTGTGTTTTTCTATTGTCCTCTGTTCCCAGAGTTCCGTTTCCCCAGGTTCTGTTTTCAAGGTTTTCAGCAATGCAGTGTTTCCAGCCAGTGGTGTATCGCAAGTTCCAAGAGTTCCGTGTCACCAGCCAGGGACACAGGTTCCTGTGGTCCTACGTACCTAGGGCCTGTGCTCAGACGGTCATGTTCCTACAGCCCTATGTTCATAGAGTTCTGTTATTACTGAGTTTTCACATGACATTACATGGCTGTGCACAAAGAAATATGTTCCCACCGGAATCTTGTAGTCATCTGGTGTTAATAGCATAATCGTAGCATTAGCAGCAGAATTTCAGAGGAATCCTGTGAGATTATTTATGTTCTTTATCCATCTGTGTGTCTGTGTGCCTGGGCAGGTTCACCTATGAGGTCGGTTCAGTGTTCGTTCTCATGGAAGAAATCGTTCTGAAGAAAATGCAGTCCTACATCGGCTGGCCTGAAGAGGACGGAGATGGCATTTTCTGCCCCGGTAATAATCGGAGCTTTTTGCCACATAACGAGTTACAGGGATTCAAAAAAATGCCTCTGTAACGGAGCGACTCTCTTTTTTTTTTCCCCTCACATTTGTTTTCCCAGGTGGCACGATATCAAACCTCTACAGCATGATGTTGGCCAGATATCATTTCTATCCAGGAGTGAAGACGGAAGGGGTGCGGGCGCTCCCGCATCTCGTACTGTTCACTTCCGAACACGTGAGTACGCATGCACACACGAGAGGGATTGCGAACGCTGAACGAGCGCTACCGTACTTTTAAACTCGTTTTGATGGATTGATTCATTTAGTTTTTCTATCTCCGGCAATGGGTTTGTTTTTTCCCTTCAAATGATCAATCAAAATGAGAAAGGTCAGACCGGTTCACTGGTGATGTGGACGATGAGAAGACGGAACCCCGTATGACTTTGAAATCTTACAGAGCGTCAGGTGTTTCCATGGCAATGTGCATTCGCGATGGCCTTACTTAGAAATATATTGGCAATCGCATATGCTGGGAGCATAGGCCTTCATTTCAATATGGGGCTTAATATATTTTAATATACGCGTGCAATTACACACTGCATGCAAAGGGCCCGAGCCGAGCCCAGGGCGGCCCAAGTGATCAGAAGAAGCACTCACCTCATAACCTAAAGAGAGAAACCTAGCAAATGTTTGGCTTTCGTTTCCGAAGAAAGGAGTTTTGACACGACCCAAGTCGAGTTGGAAATAAAAGAAAACGGTACAAGCTGTAACCTTGAAATATAAACTACCTGGATTTACCAAATACAGCAGTCATAGGATATGTAATACTAATAATAACATTTCATTTGATAAGCGCCTTTCACCCAAGGACACTTTAGAATAAGAGTCAAATGAAAAATCAAAAAGGATCGAAATGAAGTTACAACGAATAACAGTATTAATAAAGATACAAAAAGTCATGACTCATGAGATGTTTAAACCAGCTTCGAAGACCATAGACGAACAAGCACGTAACTCAGAAGGAAGACTGCTCCACAACTGCACGGAGAGCTTGGAGAGATGAACTTTAAGCGAGAAGAGCGAGAGTATAATTGAAGCAGAATACCCAAGTAAGAGGAAGCAAAGCCATGCAAAGATTTGAATTCCAACCCAGCGAGCTTGTACCGTATACGGTAATGTACAGGGAGCCAATGAAGATGTTTCAGGGTTGGACTAATGTGCTCCCAGAATCTGCTTGCAGCTGAGTTTTGGACATCCTGGAGCCTGTTCAACACCCGATATCGCGTATTGGTCTATATCAATTCTAGATGTTACGAGTGCATGAACAATGGTCTCAACAGCAGTAAAGGAGAGAGAAGGCCGGATCCTTGCAATGTTTTTTTAAATGGCAGAAACCTGTCTTCCAGATATTCTGAATGTGTGGCTCAACAGACAGAGTGGAGTCAAAGGCGACTCGCAAATTTCCGATCGGAGCTGAAGATGAGACAATGAAACGGGGAATAGAAACGGTGATATTGCCGTAGCGGGAGAGGCAATTAATAAAGCCTCTGACTTATTACTGTTCAGGCTCAGGAAATTCTCTTGCATCCGTGTTCTCACATCAGCTCGACAATTCATCAGAACAGAGGGTGGTAGACTAAGCGACGGTTTAGCGTGTATCTCAATTTGCACATCATCAGCGAAGCAGTGAAACTGAAGCCTGGTGTCACCAAGAGGAAGAATGTACAGTCTGAAAATCAGTGGGCCAAGGACCGAACCATGAGGGGGGGGGACAAGTCAGATCCAAAACGTCCAATAAAAACAAACTGCTGCCTGTCTGTAAGGTAAGACTGGAACTAAGCAAGAGCAGTTCCAGTTATGCCAATCACTTTACAAAGCCAGGATAGTTTAGATGAGGTCTAAAACAAATGCAATTATCCAAGACCATAACTTTAATCTAACTTTAATCAATTCAATTCAATTTTAAAAAAAAAACAATACAAACAGAATAATATGAATATAACTTGCAATTTTAAAGGACATGGGACTGAAAAAGGAATGAATAGAATCAGTTAATCTTGTGTAAAACATCTAAACAAATATTCAACTAAGAAATTTGTAAGGGCTGCTCAATATTCACAACAGTCAAATACACTAAGCCATCGCCATGGAGACCTAAGTTCCAGTGTCTTTCTAGTGGCTATAAGTGATATTCTCTCTTTATATATATATATATGTACAGTGGGGTGCAAAAGTTTGGGCAGCCTTGTTAATTTCCTGATTAGCCTTTATAAATGATTGTTTGCATAAAAAAATTCAGTTAATAGTGCACAAACACAGTGATACTTTAGAAGTGAAATGAAGTTTACATGATTATTAGGCGAACAAAATGAGGCAGGTGCATACATTTGGTCATGTTATTGATTTCAAAACCTTTCGAACTAATTATTGGAACTCAAATTATGTTTGGTAAGTTCAGTGACCCTTGACCTCCATACACAGGTGACTCCAATAACGAGAAAGGGTATTTAAGGGGGGCAATTGTAAGTTTTTTCTCCTCTTTGCATGTTCTCTGAAGAGTCGTAGCATGGGAGTCTCAAAACAGCTTTCAAATGACCTGAAAACCGAGATTGTTCACCGTCATGGTTTAGGGGAAGGATACAAAAAGCTATCTCAGAGATTTCAGCTTTCGGTCTCCACTGCGAGAAACGTTGTGAGAAAACGGAAGAGCACAGGGACAGTTCAAGTCAAGGCACGAAGTGGCAGGCCAAGAGAAGTCTCGAATAAACAGAAGCGAAGGATGTTGAGAGCAGTCAGAGTCAACCCACAAACCAGCACCAAAGACCTACAACATGGTCCTGCTGCCGATGGAGTCACTGTGCATCGTTCAACTATTCGGATCACATTACACAAGGAGATGCTGCATGGGAGAGTGATGCAGAGGAAGCCTTTTCTCCGCCCACATGACAAACACAGTCGCTTGAGGTATGCTTAAGCACATTTGGACAAGCCTGCTTCATTTTAGAATAAGGTGCTGTGGACCGATGAATCTAAAGTGGAGTTATTTGGGCATAACAAGGGCCGTTAGGCATGGAGGAAAAAAAAAACCACAACATTCCAAGAAAAAGACCAGCTACCCACAGTAAACTTTGGTGGGGATTCCATCATGCTGTGGGGCTGTGTGGCCAGTACAGGGACTGGGAATCTTGTTAAAGACGCATGGATTCCAATCAATATCAGCAGATTCTGGAGACCAACGTCCAGGAAACGGTGACAAAGCTGAAGCCGCACCGGGGCTGGATCTTCCAACAAGACAACGACCCTGAACACTGCTCCAAATCTAGTAAGGCATTCATGCAGAGGAACGAGTACAACGTTCCGGAATGGCCATCTCCAGTTCCCAGACCGGAATATAATTGAAAATGTGTGGTGTCACTTTAGAGAGAATGAACTAGAGAAGTTTTGTAAAGAAGAATGGTCTAAAAAAAACCTTCAGCTACAATCCAGACTCATTAGAAGCTACAGGAAGCGTTTAGAGGCTGTAATTTCTGCGAAAGGAGGATCTACTCAAAATTGAGTTAGGGTTTTTTTTATTTATTTGGTGCCCAAATTTATGCACCTGCCTGATTTTGTTTAGACAATTATTGCACACTTTCTGTAAATCATATAAACTTCATTTCAGTCCCCTAGATGATATATTTAACGGAATTTTTTTTTGATCCTAACAATCAATGATTTATAAAGGTAAATCAGGAAAATTAACAAGGCTGCCAAACTTTCGCACCCCACTTTATATATATATATAAAAAGAGATGACTATCTTATAGTGCCGCCTTTGGGATTGTAGCCCATTCTTCCTTGGCAAATTGCTCCGTCTCAGAGTATGGGCCCGTAACCTTGACCTCCGTCTCGAGGGCCACTCTAGAACCTTTAGTGATTGTTGTCTCTTTCCAGTTATTAGCTTTAATGTTTTGATGCATCACACAGCTGTTCTAAAAACCCTGAAGCGCTTGGAAATGGCAGTATATGCTTCCCCCTGAAAATGAAGGTCCACCGTCTTCTGTCTGCGGTCCAGACTGACTTATCTTCTTTTTGGCATGATGATATTCGTTCTTACAAAGATTCCAGAGCAACCCTCGAGTGTCCCTTTCATTTAAGCCATCAAAAGATACTAACTGTGCTTCTTGGAGTCAACTAAATAAGTTTCAATGCTGATTGATTGCTCGGGTGTGTTTTCAAACCCAGCGAAAGCCCAAAATCACATGGGGGCTAATAGAAAAAGGCTCTCGGTAGTTTCTTTTGGGCGGCGCACCTCTTGGTGAGATATCATTGACTAATAGACATGCCTTTAGGCCAAATTTGGGCCTGTACAGTCTCCACACTCATAGGTTGTTTACGTTAACGTCCCAGCTGCTCCCATGAATGCTAGCTCGGCCAAAAAAAGGATTAGTTGAAAAACATGGTACAGTTCCAGTCCATAGCATTCGCGGTTTCTTGCTCATGACATCACAAACCAAGGTGATGGTGACTGGCTGTAAACGGCAGGACATGGGCACGGTGACAACCATCTGCGAATGAGAACGTCAGTTTCCATAACGTTGCTGCTTTTCTGCTTTTCTGATTAGAGCCATTACTCTATTAAGAAGTCGGCGGCTGTGCTCGGGATCGGCACCGACAACGTGATCGCTGTCAAGTGTGACGAAAGGTAAGACCTTGGACCCGAAACCCTCTGTGCTTGGGGATCTATTGATGGATCCAATCGTAACGATGCACTGCCTGCGTCTGTCTCCAAGGGGCAAAATAATTCCAGCTGAACTCGAGTCCTGCATCGAAGCGGCCAAGAAGCAGGTGAGTCCCACTCGCAGGCTGGACGTTTAGCTAGAGCAAAGTCAAAGAGTTGCGAATGAAGAACCCGACGTGTCTCCGCAGGGTCAGAAACCGTTCTACGTGAACGCCACGGCGGGAACGACAGTCTACGGCGCCTTTGATCCTCTCGAGGAAATTGCCAGCATCTGTACCAGACACGGCCTGTGGATGCACGTGGATGTACGTTTCTCTTGCGGATCTTTTTTTCTACTCGTTAAAGCACGTGTGTAGCCTTGCACCAAAAATCGACCCGTTATTTTAAAAAAAAAAAAAAAAGATCAAATGATTAAGACAAACAGGACAAGCAGGAGGCCCAACCCTAGACTACGGGCAAGTCCATCGCAGGGCTTCGGCAATAACACCCTGCCATTTCAACCCCTTGTCGTAAGAGGCTGTAGCCACACTCTCAGCCTTTTCTCTCCAAGTTCCATTTGATTGCTGTTGAGGTCTTCATCTCATTATGGTTATGGTTTTTATCTCTTTTGGTCAGAAACCCAAAGCGTCTACGGTGGCTGGTTTGTTTTGTTTTTCTCCTCTAAAATGTTGCTGCATGTCTCGTTTCAAGACATCTCGTGTCAAATGGCTCTTGTTGACTGTCTTGCAGGCAGCCTGGGGTGGTGGATTACTTCTGTCCACGAGACACCGGCACAAAATGCAGGGCATCGAGAAGTAAGGGAGTCATTTGAATCGAACTTTGAATGGAATATCATTCGTACTCTATGTAAAATCTAGATTCTGAAAACGGCGCGCGAGCCGCACCCGCTATTAACCTCGTTAACGTTACTGAACCGAAAAACCGGATTCGGGTCGCGTTTCTTCCGCAGGGCTTTCTCGGTCACCTGGAACCCCCATAAAATGATGGGCGTCCCGCTGCAATGTTCAGCCATCCTGGTCCGAAAGAAGGTCAGTCTAATAACGACGACCGATTACGGAAAGACTGACGGGCCAGGTTCTTTAATGAGCTGTGCCTCTCTCAGGGCCTGTTGGAGGAGTGTAATAAGCAGTGTGCCGAGTATCTTTTCCAACCTGACAAGCAGTACGACGTGTCGTACGACACCGGAGACAAAACCGTCCAGTGTGGGAGGCACGTGGACGTCTTCAAGCTCTGGCTCATGTGGAAGGCCAAGGTATGTCCCTCTCACTCTTCTTCTCAGTCGGATGCCGTGTCAGATAAAAATTTTTTAAAAAAATCGACGTCCCTTGTACTGCAAGATGAGAGTTTCTGCCACACGATTGACCGATTAGATAAAGAAGGATGCTTTTTATTTTAATTGCATGACAGGCACCGGGTTCGAGTCTTGTCGAACAGACACACCGTTGGATAATGGGGAGATCATCCCCCAAGCGTGCCTCCGTTTGTGCCGCGCCCTGCACTGGACTGACTTACCATCCGGTGTGCACTTTTGCCTCCCAGCTCCACGGAGCCGGGTTCGAGGCCACATTCCCAAAGGCATGTGTGGTCTGAGACGATAACAGAACAAAAGAATCAAGCGATTCCTTTAATTCCTTGAAGTGAATAATTTGATCCTTTAATTTCTTTTCTTTTGGATTTTAGTTTGATTCCTCTTTTCAAGAAGGGCAAAAGTACTACACTGTCAAACATAAGGCCATTAAAATAGCTTTTTGAAACAATCTGTTATTTTCTTCGTTTTCTTTTCCAGTGAGGGGGTTATTTTAATTTGATGTTTACGTGCAAATTGTACTGTATTGTGACTGACTTTTGACAAACCCTTTGTGACGTTTTATCACCCCCCTTAGGGGTGAACCCCAGGTTGGGAGCCATGGCTCGTTCATGTGTCCTGCGATGAGCTTGTGAAGGCTTTGTTCTCTCTGAAGTGGATTAAGCTTATATGGAAAGTGACTGAGAGATTTGAGATGAATGCAGAACGAAAGCACAGTCAGACCAATCAGACCTCCTGTTTGGAAGGCGACGTTTCCCTGAGCGCTTTGATTTAAAGTTACTTTCAACCCTCGACTGCTTTCGATAGTAGTTTTCACAGACGTCGTGGAGCGCTCCGGCGTTAGACGGTCCGATATCAAACGTAAAACAAGCTTCGTCACGTCGCGGCGACAGGCGCTCTTGCTCCAAACTTTATACGCTCTGTTTTGTATTATTAATGTCGTCTGATGGCTGTCCAGGGCTCGGAAGGGTTTGAATCGCAGATCAACCACTGCCTGGAAAACGCAGAGTACCTTTACTACAAGCTGAAGAGCAGAACCGACTTCCAGCTGGTGTTGGAAAACAAAGTGAGAACCCGTATCATTCACGCAAACACACGCGCGCTCACGCTGCACGCAAACGTTACTGCGTAAGGTATTGGAACATACTCTCTGAGTCAGCAGGCTGCTTTATCCATGGTGTTGATTATGTTTTTGCATTAGCAAAGCTAGCCTACAGCCATAACCCCCCCCCCTCCCCCAGCCTACCTAAACCCCTGTTAACAGTCGGTGTAGAGTAAAACGAGCGGCAATAAGAAAGGTGTAACATTTAGTTGCCATTATTCCTTGTTTAGGTTCTCGCTCAACGATCCAGCTTGGATTAGAAATCCAGTACCTTAACCAGTAAACCATCACCGTCACGTTTTTGACCACGTTTATTCCAAGCATCTTTTAGGCTTTTAGGTCATTCACAGGGATGGACAGGATGCCAGGCCATCACAGTTCCAGGGTCAGAGTCGGGACCAAAACGCCATCTGCCTAAACCCTGTTGAGAGCTTGTTAAGGGAGCCGAGGGATGATAAAAAGGCACCACGGCTCCAAAGACTAAAGTGACAGGCCACAGAAATCATGTATAGCACTCGAGTAAATTCATAAGAAATTGTAAAACATAAACGTCCAGCAGGAATACTACAGAAAGTAAGCTATTCCCTGTCGGAAAAAAGTTTCCCGAGATACGTAAATTGTCGGGGAACGAACCGCAATTCCGACGCTATTAACGGTCAAACGTCACCAAAAGGGTGAAGCGCAAGGTGTTTTGGATTGCGAATAATCCCAAGATTTGCACTTCCTTCATTTTCTAGGTCTCACCAGTTGACCAGGGATGTTCCTTCTACATTTATCCAAAATACCTATGTAATAAAAAGTCAACTACTCCAGCGATCATGCATTTAGGCGTATTTACAGTGGGGTAGATGTTGTTCCGTCTCCAAAGGTTAGAGAGGTCTGTTTTCTCGTAGGTCCACAGGAGACAGAAAACAAGAAAATCACATTGTATCATTAAAAAGATTACATTTGCATTCTATGGCATCAAATAAGTATTTAATCACCTACCAACCAGCCCGAATTCTGGCTCTCACAGACCCGTTAGTTTTTCTTTAAGAAGCCCCTCCTAATGTGGCCCAATTAGCAATTCTTACTTGTACCCGTTTGAACTCGTTAGACACCTGTCTACGCTCTCAGTCTATCACACTCTCCATCCTCTCCATCATGCCCAGACCAAAGAGCTGTCTAAAGGAAGCATGGGAGAAGGTCACGTGATCAGATGAGACCAAACCAGAGCTCCGCTGTCCGTGTTTGGAGGAAGAAGGATGAGAAAATCATCGCAACCATGAAGCATGGGGGTGGCAACATCGCGCAGCCAGGGCAACAAGGAGTGGCTCCGTAAGAAGGCCTTGGTGTGTGATAAAAAACCTTTGACGGAGCCGAAACTCAACGTCGCCCAGCGACAGCCCTGAAACGCCAAAGATCTGGAGAACATCTATATGGAAAAGTGGGCCAAAAGCACGGTCAAGACCTACAGGAAACCAAAGATCAACTTTTGTTTATCTGTTGTATCAAATGCGTTTTTTTTAAAAAATGCACTAAAATGCAACTGAATCATTTCAACAATCATACAATGTGCTTTGCCGGATCAACCTGTGACTGTTGCTGCGGTGTAGGAATTGGAAAGAGAAGGTAACAATTAAGAAACCAGTGGCCGCCTGCGGGGTGTGGAAAGGTCCAAAGTCGAAATCGCATCGATCGTACACACTAGACTGATCAGCTGCACTAGGAATAATTCAATTCAATTCAATTTTATTTCTATAGCGCTTTTTACAACGTAGCATCGTCTCAAAGCAGCTTTACAGTAAT
>JAUZST010015307.1:0-10263 GCA_034779995.1 Parotocinclus haroldoi | reverse complement strand
GTGTGGAGTCTGCATGTCCTCCCCGTGTCTGCGTGGGTTTACTCCGGGTACTCCGGTTTCCTCCCACAGTCCAAAGGTATGCGTGTTGGGTTAATTTGTGCTCTAAAGTGGCCCTTGGTGTGTGACTGCATACGTGACTGTGTGTGTGTGCCCTACGATGGATTGGCACCCCGTCTAGGGTAGTTCCTGCCCTTGCGCCCAGAGTTGGCTGGCCAGCGACCCCGTGCGGATTAAGCGTAAGATAATGAAGGAGCATGCTGAGTGGAGCCATGAAGGATCTCCGATACGTTTATTTCGTAACAATTGATGCACAAAGTTCGATCCAACTCCATAAAAGCGCATTCTAATAAATAACCTGCAGGAACTGCGATGATCAACTAATCCACTAATCTCCATCACTCGAGCAGCACGCCATTACCGTTATAAAAGGAGAAGGCAAATTAAAAGAAAGGTGCCCTGTCTTTGGATCAGCCCGTGATACGTTATACCCTCAAACTTTCTCAAAGTTATTTAGCCACATGAAAAGCACAAATTGTAAACCTGGCAACACATGTTACTTTGTATTTTGATTTTCATGTAATCACACTGCACTGGTTACGTTGACAGGATCTTACGAAACCATTTACACACTAAACTAGAAATGCAAGTACATTTCAGAAACAAAAACAGCTTTCCCAGAGCTAACCCTGAAACCAGGCGACTTGCCTCAAACAAGGGGTTTAAATAGCAGAGCATGCGCGTCATTTTTGTAACAAAGTTCCAATGGGATTGGCATATTGTCACACCCAAGCCTTTTCCAAAAAGGAAATGCTGCTGACTGGATACTTTTTCCATAGTCTGCACTAGGGGTGGATTTTACATTTACAAAATTTAGCCGACACCCTTAGCCAGAGCGACTTACAAGTAACACAGTCTTACAATTCAAGCAATGGTGGGTTAAGCGCCTTGCTTAAGGACCCAACTGTGACAGCTTGGCAGAGGTGGGATTTGAACCCAGGAACATCGGGTCCATGGTCCATTACCTTAACTACTAGGCTAGCGCAGTCCTACCTTTTAGGGGTTTTAAATCGTATCGCTTACCACGATATGATTAAACATCGTCATATTGCCCACCTCTAGCCTGGTCAGCTGCATTCTTTAATGTTTTGTTAAAAAGCGCTGCCACGCTCTCTAAAAAGATCTTTTGTTACAGTCTGTATGTAATTTACTTACATAGAAAAGAAGAAAAGGTGTAAAGTCCGGTCTTATACTGTTACTGATAAGACACGTTTTCGTTTACCTGTTAACATCGTGCATGCCTGGTTCTTTCGAACACCTGAATGGAAGCTGGGTTTGGTTGATTGATGAGAGGCAACCTTTAATTTAAAGCTAATTAAGTTACGGAAGCTTGAAAATCCCTATAGTTAATCCTCCCAGCTCTGTAACTGCGACCCCCGTTATCCCCAAAACAGACTTGCGCCCACACCCAGAGCAGGAAAAAGTGGGTTACAAAGGAAAGGATGATCACGCATGTGAACGTTGAGCTTTACAACCAACGATCAGAAAAGGTTATCACTTACTGATTGCACCACACGGGGTTCTTGTGAAACCCCTGTTTGTCTGTCTCTGTGTGTGTGTGTGTGTGTGTTTTGCAAGAATCTCACATGTGCAACAGGCAGAGTGGAGTAGATCATTACTAGGAAAACCATTATGACGTGAAAACCACTATGCAAGTGACTAGAAGACAAAGCTTGTATTAGTCATCTACATCCTGTTAACACAGCTCAAGGTTTGCTACATGGACGTGAGAGAAGAGCAACAAAACCCCCCAAATATCAATCAGTGGGTTGCTGCTTTGACTTTTGACTGAGTGCTAAAAGCAAGCAAGGGAACAGATGACGGATACAAGGCAGGCCTGGCAAGCGGTCGATAGCAAGGTGTACTCATGACGAGTAGGAACAAGGAGACGTACAATAGCTTCAATTACAAGCACTAAACGCAATCCCTGGACACTTTATTAGGTACGCCTTCCCTTTGCCTTCAGAACTGCCGCAATTCTTAATTCTTCGTGGCAAAGATTCCGCAAAGTGCTGGAAACGTTCCTCTGAGATTTGGAGCCCTGCCGACATGACGGTCGCTGCAGATTTGTCGGCTGCACATCCATGGTCTGAATCTCCCGTTCCGCCACTTCCCGAAGCTGTACTCTCTATCGGACTGAGGTCTGGTGATCGTTTTGAGCTTCGGGGTATGAACGTGGAGCGTTCTCCTGCTGGAAGTACAGATCAGAAGCTGGTACTGTGCGCTGATCAAGGGGTGCGCATGGTCGGAAACAATACTCAGGAAGGCGGTGGGGTTTAAACGATGCTCTGCTGGTGTTAAGGGGTCAGGGGTGTGTTCACCCAAGGCAGGATGGATTCACGCTTTCATGTCGTTTGGTCCAACTTCTGACCCGACCAACAGCAATCTCATCAGACCAGGCAACGGTTTCTAATTTTCTATTGCCCAGTAAACAGCTCAACGAGGGTCGGAAACCTTCTTAGATGCTATGCAACAACGCAAGAGGTACAAGGCCTATACAAATAAATCTGACTTGGCGTGATTAAAAGCAGGGCGGCATGCTGGGTAGCACCGCTGCCTCACAGCAAGAAGGTCTGGGTCCACTGGGTCCACCCCACGTGGGTTTACTCTGGGTACTACGGTTTCCTCCCAGTGTGAGGCTAATTGGTGTCTGAATGAATGAATGGATGGATGGATGGATGGATGATTAAAAGCACAATCCTAGGAAATCTCAGTGAATATGCAAAGTTTGGGTGCAGTAACAACCCCTAGGTGTTCACCCTTACTGGCCCTACCATAACCCCTGGATATGGGCTTCATTCTTACCTTAATAGGGTTCATGTTCGATTACAAAATCAAAAACGGTACCAGGAACATCGTGAGGTGAGAACGTGCACAGATGTTGAGGGAACTGTTGATAATGTCAGCTTGCCAGTGTGGTGGATAAAAGAGGATCTGATCTGTGGCTCAGACCACACATTTAACGCGAAAGATTTGTGACCAAGTGAAAGTGCTCACAGAGTGAGCTAGTGCCTGGTGATATGATCATGATCAACTGAACACTTTGCTACTTTAAAATAAAATACCGGATGATTATTTGGGGTTTTTTTTCTTTGGGTTGTTATTGTTTTACGCCCTCGTAGTACACCGACTTGTAAAACCGGGATCATTTTTTTTTTTTCGCATACTGTTGCGATTTTAAAACCCACATTATTTATTTATGGCAATTTTTTGAACACTCCAACCAATTGAAATCCTTCATGATTTAGTTGGATGTGGCATCGTTTTTCTTTTTATCATATTCAATCTTTTGCATATCGTGCAACGTTTGGAGACAATTTGGAGAAAATTTTTACGCACGCATTAGATAATTTAAAAAACGAAATTAAATTGGTTGTTTGGGGTTTGAAGACCTGACACGCCTTTCAGCAATATTCATGGCAGATGTTTTTTTTTTGTTTTTTTTTAGGGTAAGTTGATTATTTCAATGCTGCTCAGGAGACCTCATAGCTGGGCTACGATTCCCATGTGAGTAAGACACTTCTTGTTTCGATTAATTATGTGATAGAAAAAAACCACAACCCCAATTCCAATGAAGTTGGGACGTTGTGTAAAACATACAAACAACAAAAACATGATGATTTGCTAATCCTTTTTAACCTCTATTCGACTGAATACACTCTACAAAGACAAGATATTTAATGTTTAAACGGATAAACTTTGTTGTGTTTTTTTGTAAATATTCACTCATTTTGTACGCCTGAAACACGTTCCAAAAGTGTCGGGGCAACAAAAGACTGGGAAAGTTGAGGGATGAATGAAAATGTCTGTTTTGTCTGTTAACGACTGCTCAGTCGTTCACAAGCAAGGATGGGGCGAGGTGCAGCACTTTGTGAACAACTACATGAGGAAAAAAGTCCAACAGTTTAAGAGCAACGTTTCTCATTGTGCAATCGCGAGGAACTTAGGGATTTCATCATCTACTGTCCAAAAATAACATCAAAAGAATCAGTGAATCTCGAGAAATCTCTGCAAGTAAGCGGCACGGCCGAAACCCAACATTGAATGCCCTTGACCTTCGATCCCTCAGGCGGGAACGCATTAAAAACTGACGTCATTCTGTAACGTAATATTAGCACATGGGCTCAGGGACAATTCAGAAAATCATTATCAGTGAACACCGTTCATCTGTCCATCTAAAAGTACAAGTTAAAACATCAACAACATCCAGAAACACCCCCGGTTTCTCCGTGCCCGAGCTCATCTGAGATGGACCGATTCAAACTGGAAAAGTGTCCTGTGGTCTGACGAGGCCACATTTCAAATTGTTTTTGGAAATCGTGGACGTCGTGTCCTCCGGGCCAAAGAGGAAAAGGACAGCCCAGACTGTTATCAAAGCAAAGTTCAAAAGCCAGCATCTCTGATGGTATGGGGGTGTGTTAGCGCCCATGGGGTGGTTAATTTACACAACTGTGAAGGCACCACTAGTGCTGAAAGGTACATACAGGTTTTGGAGCAACATATGCTGCCGTCCAAGCACCGTCTTCTTCAGGGGCTAATTCAAAATGAGTAAATGAGTGAATGAGTGTGTGTGAGTGTGTGTGTGTGTGTGTGTGTGTCTGTGGGGGGGGAGGTTTATCTGTTTAAACTGTCTCAATTGAAATATGGGTTGAAAAGGATTTGCAAATCACCGCGCCCTGTTTTTATTTACGTTTTCCACAGCGTCTCTACTTCACTGGAATTGGGGTTGCATACGGTAATGACGTACTGCTCACCAAATTCGGGGATAATTCCTAATGAAAGTGTATAAACATTGGGAAGTACATGCTGTGCTGTAAGACATAGTCTGTAATCTTGTTTATTGTGATAATTTATCTATACAGGTTTAAAAAAGCAGAAATTGGACATTGTTTGCTTTCGTCTTTCCTCGTGGCCACTAGTCCTGATTAAGAAGTCTGATAAGAACACACTGTCTCTAAATCATCAGCTCATGATCAATGGCTCCAGATTAAAAAGACGATGCTTTGGTCATTTCAGCCTGTGGTTACGATTACACGGCCAGTTTAGTGCAGAAACATATTTGGTTTATTACATCAGATTAAAGGACTAATCAGATTAAGAAATCACAAGTAATTAGATTTTGCACTGCAAATATTTCCCTACTCTGATTTCAATCGGTTTTCACATTTTCAGCGCACACACACACACACACACACACACACACACACACACACACACACACACACACACACACACACCGGTGTGTAGGGCTAACCCAGAAGGTTTAACAGGATCAAACAGTTGCCAGGTCCACTTGTTCGAAGTAATTTTGGGATTATATTTATTAAAGTCGATTATACAGACTGGCTTGTTTCTACACTGTAGATGCTGATTTGGGTTTTTTTTTTTTTTTTTTACTGATCAAGTGGTCACTCTCACACTGGGTTCAGAGGTTGCCTATTTAGGGAATTTTTTTGGAGCCAACGTACTTCTTTTGGGCTCGTTTCCTTTCACTGGGTTGCTTGTTTCTCTCGTGGAATCTGGCAACCCTGGAATCAACCGCGGCTCCAGAGACTCTGAAGCGCAGCACAAGCTCGAGAAAATGAAGACAGAGTATGCTGCACTGTCTAGAGGGTAAGAAACATCAAAAATGACAATTTTTGTGAGACCGGTGCCTGGTTGCAAAGTCGAAATGTTCGTTTTCGTTGCCACTTTCTGCAGTTACTGGATTATTAAGTGCGTGTGCACGCTCTGCGCTTGCTGGGGACGCCAATCTGCTTTTGACTCCCATCGATATCAGCACGAGCTCAAACAGTGGCGCATGTTGAACACCAGATATGGTTCGGGATATCTGTATTGACTTTTGGTTGCAGCGCTGTGGTTTAACCTTAGTCCCGAGTCGCGCTGCGTTGTGCAAGATACGGCTTGTGCCTTTCAAATCGACTATTTTCATATTACACAGTGCAAATATATTTAGGGAAGGGACAAGGAGGATGTAAAAGTAAAATAATGTCATAAACCACAATACCCAGATAATACCGTGCGGTGACTTTACATAAACCTTCGTAGCTTCGTATTCTCCATTTTATTATCTTTTTCATGACATTGTCCGTTCTACTTTACAACGGCCGTGATTTTTATTTATTATATTTTTGTAAACCCGCGCTCCCTTTTATTCTCTACATCTACCTGTGTTTTTAAATCATTATTACAAACCTATTCATAACATGGGTAACAGATTTAGATTAACGTCGCCCAATGAGGTTTGGTCCCTTTTGGTGTCAGGTTTTCATCTTTACAGCATTTAGGGAGTTTTTCCCTTTCCTCTGTCAGCTTTGCTCAGTGAGCACAGTTGGCCCAGATGTGTGTAATGGCTGCTTTGAGACAATCTTCGGTTGTAAAAGCGCTTCGGAAATGCACTTGACTTTGATTTTACGAGCATAAACGCGACATTTGGCAGAACTACAGCAAACCTGAACAAAACAAGTCCTAACCTAATTTGTTTACCTGCCAGTGCAGCTCCGTAGGCTAACCCATGGCTTGTAGATGTTTTACCATCTTTTCGCAAGTGTACTTTCGGTTTTATTTTCACAAAGATGATTACTACTGAATTATTGCAGATGATTTCCTTCACCTGTAGGGATTCTCGTCTATTTTGGCATACATTTACATTTACGTTATTTAGCGCGACGCCCTTATCCAGAGCGACTTACAACTCATACAGTCTTACAATCCAAGCCATTATGAGTTAAGGGCCTTGCTCAAAGACCCTACTGTGGCCGAGGTGGGATATGAACCCTTCGGACCTTCGGGTCCGTAGTCCAGTATCTTAACCACTAAACCACCACAGTCCCAATATGTTCTCGAGACGTGAATTCTCATAGCGATATTACATCTGTTTCCCAGGAGTTATTCTACCAAACTGGACATTCAGAGATCCAAGCAATCACTGGTCAAGGACCCGACAGTGGCAGCTTGGCAGAGACTCCATTAACGCTATTAAAAAGGTCCCAACAACAAATTACTGGTCACGAATAACGAAGAAAATGCACTTCTGAGATGGGTCTTTCTAACGTCTTATTTTTATTCCGATTCATACAAGTAAGTGTTATTGATTTAAGATTGGTCGATAGTCCGCCGATCCTGATGCAGACCAGGGTAAAAAAACAAAAAACAAACAAACAAACAAAAAAAAAAGCTCTTAAACAAAAGCAGGAGTAACAGAAGGTACAATTCTGAGATAAGAACCTGAACTGAATTCTATTAAGCAATTCTTCCAACAGGCCTGGACCTTATTTCCCTACAGATTGTTTAACCTGCACATCTTTAGTTATCACAAGGCAAAGTCAAGTTAAAGTAGTCGTGGTGACTGCTTAACAGACCTATTGTTCATGGTAAGGTTCTCTTTTTACGGTGCAATCCAGAAATCGGACACTTGCCATTTTTCCTATCTGTCTAAGAATTAATAATGGCAGCATACAGAAATTATACTGATAACAGCGGCTGCTGGTTTGTACCGGACTCCATTCTCTTACTAGCTTTAGCTTTGTGGCCACAGAATATCAACCACGGCAAACTCGAACCAAATGTACTTCATTAGAGCCTGTTAGAGCAGGGATACGAGCACAAACACACACTTACACAACACCTCACTCCACTTACTCTTACACACGCGCACACACATACACACACACACGCGCACCCACCCACACCCGGCATAAATGGTACAACACAATTAAAAACACACACTATGAGCTTTTATTAATGAATTAAAATACATACACAGACAAAATAAATAATAACCAGACCAATGCACTGAGCACTAAACGTTGGGGCCGGGAAACAAACACAGAGCAGTTGAGCATTAACTGTTTAAGTGTAAGTGTGTGTGTGTGTGTGTGTGTGTGTGTGTCGCTGTCAGCATTACAAGTTCAGGCCAAATATGACTGGAGCAAAATCAGAGACGGCCCATCATGCAATAACCGAAAGCCGATCCTGCCGGCTTATTTAGTGGAATGAAGATTAATCTATAACTTTACAGGGTAATATGATCACAGAATAAGTGACCACGCCCCCAGAACGTGTGCGCACAAAAACAAAAATACACACACACACACGCACGCACACGCACACGCACACGATAGACAACCTGAAGCTGATCACAAATTTTCCTATTTGCTATCATGCATGAACTGAGAGGAAAACTCAAATAAACTTAGGCTTTATTTTCACTTGTTTGTGCTACTGAATTGAATTGTCATCAGACGAGGATAATCAGGCACGAAGCTACGAAATCTAGTTCAAGCGTAGCGGCATCATCTCGTCTCATAAGAAATATTATTCCTTAAATTAGACAAGCCAGCTAGCCCCTGAAGGACTGATCTGACATTTCCCATTTTGGCCCCCTAAATACCAAGCGAGCATCGTTTAAATAAACCCCACGGCGTACCTGAGTATCGTTGCTTACAGTGAGCGCAATGTGTGTGTGTGTGTGTGTGTGTGTGTGTGTGTGTGTGGGTGTGTGGTCTGATGGCTACTTAAATCAGGATAACACACCACATCCCAAAATCTCAAATCGTCTCAAACTGGCCATGAGAGTCACTGTGAGTTAAATGGCCTTTGTTGGACAGACCACAATCTGTGAGGAAGATTTGCAGCACCTTGTTGAATGGATGCCGCGAAGAATTGAGGAAGTTCTGAAGTCATAAACGGGTCCAAAAAGGTGTACCTAAGAAAAAGACCTCCTTATCCACGGATTGGACTGGCAAATTTACGGCATTCAAGCAGACGCCCTTATCCAGAGCGACTTACAACTCATACGGTCTTACAATCCAAGCAACGGCCTTGCTCAGGGACCCAACTGTGGCAGCTTGGCAGAGGTGGGATCTGAACCCCGGACCATCAGGTCCAGACTCCAGTACCTTAAGCACTAGGTTACTGCTTCCCCTAACACCCTTATTCAGAGCAACTTACAATGAATAGAGTCTTAAAAGCCAAGCCATTGTGGGTTAAGGGCCTTGCTCAGGGACCCAACTGTGGCAGAGGTGGGATTTGAACCCTGGACCATCTGGTCCAGTACCTTAAGCACTAGGTTACAGCAGCCCCAGAGATACATATATTAGATGTGGTAAAGGAGTGCGAGATAAAGAACTTTGTAAAGGCTCTGATGACTAATAACAGAGAAACGGTGCAGCTTTAATCAGAAGCCCGTCATCATGTGACTGTCATATGAGCCAAAAACAGTCAAACAAAACACTCAGAGTGAGAACTAAGGCTCGTTTCTGACAACAGTGTGTCTATATAAACTATTTAACGCCCCAAACGTCGTATTTAGCTGAACGTTTAATTATTTTATTGAATATTAAATAAATGTGAGGCAGTCCTTAAGCAACGTTACACACTGACCATGTTTTTGTTTTCTGTCTTTTCTGTCTGACATGTTATTTAACATTTCATCAAGTGATTACAAAGCGTGACCTTTTTCTTTTTTAATCGCACTGTCACTGGCGTTGTGCTCGAGCCGGTGTGTGACAGCAGCGCACGAGATGCTTTAAGTTACGTAACGTAACGCACAGACAGTAAACAACTTAACGATACGAGTTTATTCAATCACAAATACAATTAAAACGCGGTGGGTTAACTTACTGAGCACTACAGGCGGTCGGTCCGAACACGGCTTCTCACCGGAACATGTTATCCGCCCTCCCTGAGTGAATGAAACTAAAAACAGGAGAATCGAAGCAATCTGTCCGTAACCAACCATATTCAAACGATACAAAAAACAAAAACAAAAACAGCTACTGGAAATCAAACAGCGCTTCTACATGGCGGGTTAAGTGGTACTGCAGCAGACCAGCGACATACTGGTGCACAAATCAACTGGCAACGAAAACAAGAATAAAAAAAACCGAGAATAAAAACAGCTAGGAGAAGCAAAGCTACGTTTAAAACCACCAAGCTCAGGCAGGCTGTATTAAACACTCACTGATGTCATCGATCTGAGTGGGAGGAGCCACGAGTACAGCGAATCGATGTTGTCGGAATCTGAATACAGCACTACACAACCAATATATAACACTACACAACTAATATAAAGCACTACACAACCAATATAAAACACTACACAACCAATATAAAACACTACACAACCAATATAAAGCACTACACAACCAATATAAAACACTACACAACTAATATAAAGCACTACACAACCAATATAAAACACTA
>JAUZST010015306.1:0-10263 GCA_034779995.1 Parotocinclus haroldoi | reverse complement strand
CACACACACACACACACACACACACACACACACACACACACACACACACACACACACACACACACACACACACCAGCCAGAACATTAATACCGTGCACAGATCAAGTAATGAATTAACACAGATTATTCTCGCTACAACAGCGCGATAAGCATAAATTACAAGTTCTTGTAATCATTGCAGAGGATGTGGAAGAAAGAACTGAGAATCTTCAACAACAGACAGATGGTTACAGTGAAATAAATGGGGCAGGGCATCTTAACAACAAGGCTTTAGGGTACAAGGTAGGACTGGACCCTTTTGTTCCTGATGTTTGCACCAAGTTCTGACCCTACCATCCAAAAATACCAGCACAAATTGAGACTCGTCAGACCAGTCAACATTTTCCCCTAAACTTCTATTGTCCAATTTTGCTGAGATCATCATCTGCTGTAGACCATCTGATTCAAGGTTCGACATGTAGCATATTCAGAAGATGCTTTTCTGCATACCTCAGCTGTATCTAGTGGTTATTTGAGTTACTATTGTCTTTCTATCAGTTCTGGCCATTCTCTAACCTCTAGTGGGCATTTTAATCCAGAGGACTAGATATTTTTTATCATTCTCTGTAAACCCTAAGGATGACTGAAAACCCCAGAAGATCAGCAATATGATATATACGCACATATACATACACAGACACATATCTACATAAATAATATTTGTGCAAATCATACAATAGCTCCTGGGTCCCTGAGGTCTTGAGCAGTAAGGCCCAACACATTATTGACATCGGATTCTGTTTCTGAGTCGTCCTCCCTCTTCTTCCTCTTCTCTACACAAGGACACAAAACCTACACACAGGAGACAGAGATACCATTTTCACGCTATGATGTAGTATTTATGTAGGTTTTCAGAAACACTGCAAGATCGACATGTGCATTCCTAGTTGTGTGGTGTGACGGAATATTTGGGTGTGTGTGATAGAGATGTGGCTACACATAACGCTGAATTTTTAGATCATTCACACTTAGTTGTATTAAAACATAGGTTCTTATCTCGTGACTTTTGACATGTTACATGAGAGAGCCATGAAACAGGACATTTTCCAGAACAGCTGGAGTGAAGGAACTGCCTGATTATCTTCATCTGATAACAACTGGAAATGAAATGACCTGGACCTGTCAGAAGCTAAAGTAAAAGGGTTAGTACTTTACAGGAAAAATGACATATCTGAATACCCCATCAATTAATGAGTAAGAGGGCCATCTTATGTCCAGAACATCTTGAAAGCTGCCATATTGAATCATTGGCAAGTCCCCCCCCCAATGGGAAGGTGGCCATGTAGAATATCAAAGAAGACCA
The DNA here is from genome assembly GCA_034779995.1 of Parotocinclus haroldoi. NCBI lineage: Eukaryota > Metazoa > Chordata > Actinopteri > Siluriformes > Loricariidae > Parotocinclus > Parotocinclus haroldoi. The sequence continues at coordinate 8,921 of JAUZST010015306.1, read as the reverse complement.
GAATTGTTTTAGAAATTGATCACCAGAAAACCGATTTGCAATACCCCGTCTTGTCTTGCGGTTCAAAAATAAGTTCAAAGAAATTTCAAAATGTTTGTTATTCGTCACAGGCCACTGAAGATGGAATTGACAATTCTGATGACTTCTGGGAACACAGCTTTCACATCATAGCCATAGAATTCAATAACCAACACCCAGAAAGACCATTTTCACACAGCGCTGTTGCATCCCTCATAGGCTAATTCAGATAAACCAGGATGACATGCTATATTCAGCCTGATCTATTCTTTCAAACTAAAAGCCCTTTGCCGAGTTCTGTGACTTCCTCACAGTTTTGAAGCAGCTGTGTCAATAATTAATAAAATGGTACATGCCTTTTGTGATTCTTCATATAAACCCCTTTAAAACTCTTAAAAATATATATATAAAACAACTTATGAAGTGACCCCATATAACAAGAAATGTGCTGGAATGTACAGAAGAACATTAAGAATGCAACTGCATCTTGTATTTGTAAGGTCTTGGTGGCAAATGGCTATTAAGCTCAGTTTTTGACTAATTTTGACTTTAAAAAAAATTTGAATTTTTCAGTGTATGCTCTTCACTCACCTCAAGCAGACTGTGCTGACTGCTTTTCTTTAAGAAGGTCTTGCTGGCCTTTTCTCTCCACGAGTGAGCGCTGGCCACCTGCACCTCGAGCTGCCTCAGCTCCTCCATCCACACCGGCAGGTCACGTCCAATCGCTACCAGACCCTCCAGGTCATCCAGACAGGGGTAATGCTCTCCGTTCTGCTGAGACACAGGGACAGGTGAAGAGAAGAGCAAGTGGGAAAAAAAGGTGAGATTTAATCAGATCAGATGACTATCATGCATATAAAAACTGAAGAAAGCCAATCACATTCAATGATACAAAAGGGGGAAAAAAGCTCTTGCCTGAATCTCCTCCAGGTCCGTAACCCAGGCACGAGCACGATTTAGGCAGGCCTGCAGCGCCAAAATGTTGGGCAGCTGAACTGGAATCAGCTGGGCCTCGTTCACGATGGCATCCAAAGTGGACAGAGGATGCTTCTGCCTGCTCCAATAGACAAAAAGCAAGGTTACATAGCAAAGAAGTGCAATAAAGAGTCAAATGAGTCATCTGTATCCCGTCTTTACCTGTGCTCGAGACAGATCTGGGCTTTTTCCTCCCAGCGTTCAGCAATCGTCAGAAGCTCCTGTAGCTCTGCCATGGCCGTCTCGACGCTGACGCTCTGTGGCACATTGCATCCAACCTCCATCAGGTTTCTCAGCACTGCCAGTGTCACCTCACCACCCTCAGGACCCATAGTCCTGCGCACTTGCTCCAACCAGCGTCTCTGCTCCTGTAGACCTGACAGGTGCTCACAGGATGGAGCCACGGCCGACAGCGTAGCTCCCTCCTCCAGCAGAGCTTGCACCTCCTCCTCTGATGGAGTAGGGGACGAATGTTTCCACTGACCACCAGTGCCGCTCACCAAAGCTTGGGCACGCGACTCAAACTCCTCCACCTTTTGTAGCACAGCCTGTGCAAATAAAGGTTTGAAGGTGTTAAAACTGGTGACCTATACATCAGGCAGGGTCCTGTTAATCAAACTATCCATCTCTATGATCTGATGGCTTAGCCATATTGTGGCTAATTTCTCTCTTAACGTATACCATGATTCAACAATAACTATTCCCAAATGACTGGGGCAAGTAACACGTGACATTGGGACAGCAGCACGAAAAACACCTCAACTGGTAAGGCAAGTTCATGTGTGAGCATGATGTGCTAACAGAACGATGGAACTGGAGCTTCAGTGAATTCACTTGAATATTTTGCTCCTCATCATGCAAAATATATTCTACTCATTACATTTCTAGAATATTTATTGGTTACATCCATAAACAAGTTTACATCAAGAATAGTCAGGTATACACTCACGTCGATGCCAATTTAGAGTAATCAATCAGCCTAACTGTGGGAAGAAACCAGAGTGTCCAGAGTAAACCCACACAGACATGCGGAGGACATGCAAACTCCACACAGAAAAGACCCAGGCCGCTTCACCTGAGACTGAACCCACAACCTTACACACGAACTTAGTAGTCAAAACTGTACCGATACCGATCAGTTAACTTTAAAACATACATGTATTTTAAGATTATATAATCTTAACTAATTCACTAGCTTTTGTGTATTTATCTATATATAAATAGCACTTTAAAATACAACAATTTGTTCAAAAAAGATAACTTTCTGGGCACTTATCCAACTGGGCTACGTTACTGTTGAACCCTGCATAATAATTTTGTGTATATACAGCATCCAAAAGACACCCATCTCACGGACTATAATTTCAATAATAACAACCTTTATGAATAATATAAATTACTCAATTTGTAAATCTATAGATTCTGCAGCATTTTCTGATTTCTTAATCAATTTAACACAATCTAATCTGAATTATTATTTTAGCCTTTCTCATGCGGCACCATTTAAAAGCTGAGCTGGGTTTAAAATCACATATAGATTTAATAAGTGGTAGAGGTGTTCCTCTTGCTTACCTGCACCGCCTCTAGCTGATCAATGACACAGGGCAGGTTTTGCATGGTTTCTACAAGTGTCTGAAGTTCCTTCAGGTTCATCTTGCTGCTCTGGGTGCCATTCAGAAGTTCGGTGCTCCTGTTCTGGCACCTTTGCACATTGGCCAGTACGGCCCTGAGCTGCTGCAGCAACTCGTTATCTGGAAACCTGCGTTCTAATGCCTCCTCCTTTAGCTCTTGCAGATTTTTAATGCCTAAAAAAAAAAAATCAGTGTTAAAACTTACATTCTAAAAACTTAAATGATCGCATTTTTTTTTTCAAAATGTTATTGACACAAGGGACAGTAGTGATCGAACCTATTTTATTGCCTTCTTCCTGCTCAAGTGCTTCTTTCACTCTGTTGGCCCAGGAGTCAAAAGACTCGGCCCGAACTTTGAGCCTGTGCAGCATGGCCAACAGCTCATCCAGAGTGTACCGATACCTAACAGAACAGCACAGCGCAATCAAACTCCATTTACAGCGACAAAATAAGGCTGGCTTACAGGCGTGATCGCACAACGTACCTGAGGTAGAGTTTTTCGATGGGGCAGGAGCAGAGGTCTTGCGTGTGGTAGAGACAGACAAGGCTTTCAGTGCAGTTGGTGCAGGCCAGAGCTGAGAGGAAGCAGGTGGTCTTGCACTTATCGCACTGTCTCTCATCGTCAGGCAACAACTCAAAAGCCTCCCGCTCTGCCTCCGTGATACCCTGAGAGCACATGTCATGATTGCTCAATGAGAAATGCTTATTGTCTAACACTGTGATCCTCAGGTGTCGAGTTCTAGCTAAAACACAGCTTTCTACACAGCTACACAATTTGCTTTTTTTTTCTGCATGCATCACCTTCTCCAGGAGGGCTTTCCGGAGTTTTCTCTCCTCTTGCACAATAATGAACATCTCCCTGTGAGTGGCAGCAGCCAGGTTCAGGTCCAGCTTCTCCGGGCAAGCAGCCATTTTGCATGTGAGCTCCTCGTGAGAGAACACACAGTATCGTCTGAGGCGACGGTAATGCTCAATACATGACCTCCCCGTGGGCAGCTGATGAACAGACGGGGAAAGCCAAATCAACTTATGGCATACAAGCGAAAGACATCGGGGATAGGAAATAATCACTTAAGGGAACAACTTAAAGGAAATCGAGCTTATTATTTTCAACCTGCAAAAGCTAGCTACCACACAGAATTTGGTAGACTGTAATCCTGAAGTAATCATGAAAGATGTGCACATACCCAGTCTGCAGTGCAGAAGTTGACAGCCTCAGCAAAGTTATATCCCTGATTAAATCCACTGTGATAGGCTCGAGGGAAAGTGATGACAAACTCTCCTGCGCACTGATTAGTACGCACCACCTGTTCACAAGAGATGACCAGATGCTTAATACAGCTAGGTCTAAATAGGAGATGTATATATCACCAAAGTGCTTGAGATTCAGGCCAACTAAGCAAAAACTATAACTGAATGCACTTTAGACACACAGATGCAGTGCGGAGTTGTATGAGTGGATGAGTGCGATGGAAACCTGACCGACCATAGCATTTATAAAGAGACCGTATGCTTCCCTGTCAGGTCCTGCATGAAAGTGAATATTGACAAATAGAAGTGTCATGGAATTTGGACTGTGGTAGTCTGGCTTGTAAAGTCCTTGCTGGGGACCAGAAGGTTCAGGGCTCAAATCCTGAATCTGTCAAGCTGCCACTGTTGAGTCCTTTAGCAAGGTCCTTAACCCACATGTACTGACTATAGTACACTACTACAGTAAAGAATGCAACACACTTGTTGGAAAGGTGATGAAAGGATAACGGTCTCTCACGCAATGATTGTCAGAATTATGAGCAAATACAAAACGTATTTATGGCGTCAAAATGGGTCCTAAAGTTTTGAGAAGCAAAACACAGAATTCGTAACCAAAAAATTACATTTGTAAACAGAATATTTCTGTTTGTAATCGTCTATTTTGAGTTTAATATTCTTGAAGTATCCGTTTTCGATTTTAGTTCGCCTTTTCTCCGTCGCGCTTCTATCAATCTCGCTTTCGTGTCAAAAAGTTTCTCTCTTCTGACTTTTGGACGTGATTTGATGGTGGGGCGGGATCTAGACGATCTAGGCAGAAAGTCTTTTACCCCATTGGAAAATGGTCAGGAATAAACACAGGGAAGATAGTTTTAACAATTATCTCTTTTAGTAATGCAGAAACAGAACAAACAAACAGAAATATTCTGTTTACAAACCGGTTTATATTACAAAATGTGATTTTTTTGGTTATGGATTTAGGACCTATTTTGACGCCATACGCATTTCCCCTCATTCGTTTTGGGTAAAAGCGTCTGCTAAATCCTGTAAAGTTAAAAAAATGGAGCTGTGTGCTTGCTCACAGAGATAAACCAAATATAAAAGTGACACTGGCAAAAACTCCAATAGCAAACAGCACAGTGGCAAAATTCTTAGGACACCAGTAGACTTCTTGTTTGGTCAAATAGTACAATGACATATAAAACATTTTCACTGTCTGGACCCAAAAATGTAAAACTTGGATGTCACTCCATAATTTATAAACTTCTTTTCTTTAGCCTCTGGTTTCAGCTTTGAGCCCAGATAATGCTATTGCTGTGGCCTATATAAGTTCTTTTTTCCTGATTCATTCAAGTTTAAAACTGCATAAAAACTTCCTGTATTTTCAGGTTATATTCTAATAAAGATACTAAGAAACATAATGCTTAATAAGTTGTATATCTAATTTAATGGGGAACTAAGCCATTAGCAAAGTATTGTACATAATTGCACCACTTGTACCCTGTGCATTAACTAACTATTCAAACATTGTTTGAATAAATAGCATTATTATTTATTGTTTATTTATTCCTCTCCATTGTAAATCTGGATTGAGATGACCTGGAACTGAATTAGACTTACGTGTTACATAGAAAACAAGTTGGAAAATGTCTACGTGTGCATGTGTGTGTTACTGACCGGAACTCCATGAGCCATGAGTATATTAGGGTTCATAATAGTGACCAGCTGATGGAGCAAGTCTGGCTGGAACTCAAAGAGTTCAGGAGTGAGCTTCTTCATCACCTCCTCTAGCTTCTCTGCAGCTACTGCAGGAACACCGTACCACGTCTTGGGCTCCCCCCTGTATGGCAAAATATTAAAGAGGTTTGAGCCTTATGAAGGACCATGTGTCATGGTTTGTACAACCTAATTAAAACGGTTATAAAAAAACCCATGTCAGCAACACAATAACACAGGTATAACAGCAGTAAGAATACAGGCCTCTACCACCATACTTGCTCAACATCAAGTTTGTACTCTAATACGTTAGCTTAGGAAGCCAGGGGTTCTGGCCATGTGAATCAGCAGAATCACAACAGTGGCAATGAGTAAGTAATTTAACAGTTGTGTAATCAAGCACGTAATCAAACAAGGTGTGGAATTCCTACCAGTGCAAGTAATTAATAGAGTAACTCCAATGATCCTCGATGTGCCAGCAGAATGCCGAGAATACCATGCCTACATACAACCATGGCACCTTCATGCCCGAGATGTCGGCATTGATATGGCACAATACTGACTGCTCCAACACTGGCATCACGTTCAGGTTCCACCCACTGCGTGCATAGGTCTGTAACAGAGCAGAACATTTCATTCAAATTATCTCATGTGAAACGTCACTGTTGCATGTTAGATTATCATATAGTTCAGAAAAGGATCACGCGAATGATAGTTTAATGGCAAAAAAAAAAAAAGGTTAAAAAAAAGGAAAATAACAGAAAATAAAACCAGAATGAGAAATAAGAAGCGAGAAAATAGAATGAGAAGAGGAAATAGGGTTGTAAACAAATACAGAGAATTATAATAAATGGGTACATGTCTGGAAAATAAATACATAAACTCTAACCTCTTCTTCCTCCGTCAAACTCCTCTTGCCATTGCTGACAGGAAAGCCGCTTCCAAACTCTTTAGAGTGAATGTCAGCTCCGTATTCCACAGTCACATCCTCCTCAATACTACTGACTAAGCGCCAGAACTCCTTCTCAACCAGCTCAGTCGGGACCATCTAAAACATCCAAACCAGATTACAGTCAAACTGGATCACAAAGCGATTAACACTAAAGATTAACACAGACAGTGTTCTATCATGGATAGGGGCTTTTGAAATAGAGTTTGTTTTAAACTTTCACTAAACACACTATGAAACTAGCCCCCATTAAACCCAGTATATCTCATAATTCCAGCAACATAGGGAAAAATATTAAGTTTTTGCTTACAGACCCTTGTCAACAAAAATGTTTAATGACGTCTCAAGTAAACTTCCTATGTCGAGCCGATTTTTCATTTCCAATCCAATTCCACTGCACAACTGCCTATACCGATACAGGATGTTTTTATTTTAATATCATGATTATTGTTGATACATTAGTCCTCATAAAAATTAGGGGATATGTCATTTTGAAGTATCCCCTCATTTTTGTTAACAGTGTGTGTTTAGGATTATAAGAGAGGTCCTGCTTTTCAGAATTTACAGACTTTAATAAAAAACCTCCACACGAACTACATTTTAGTTAAAGCATCAGCTAATACTATTTGCTCACTACGTTGCAGCCTGAAGTTGCTGCATGCTGATGTTAAGACATGGAATGTCATATCAAAGAATATCCGCCCTGTCTGTCTGATATTCAATGTGTGAATAATGTCAGTATCGGATCGAACAAATCTCTAGCAGAATTATTTTACTTTTATCTTTCTTGATATCAAAATCTAGAAAAACACAGTAGATCCTTCGAGTTTGAACTTAATGGGTTTCTGGAGGCATAAAATTTAATTTAGATCAAAATTTCCCCCCAAGAAAATTTGTAAATAGTGTTAATACGTTCTCGACCCCCAAATGATTTATTTATGCCTATATTTGTATGAAGCAAAAACAAACCAAAATAATATAATACATTAAATCAGTGAAGACATGAAGGACACTTTTGGCACATATTACTGCGGCAGTGGACTGAGGGTGTGTCTCTCCCCCATAATGTAATAACCAAATAATATATGCAATATATGTCCTTTTCTTCCGTTTCTTTTGAGCTTTATGGTGATTAGCATACTGTATTGGAACATCATTGTCAAAAAGCACGTACTTCATGTCCAAATTGTTTGAGTGAAAAGGCATTTGAATTGAGAAGTTCCGTTGTACACGTTAAACTACGAGATGCATTCCTTCAAAAGTACTCACATGTACAGGCATGTTAAAATAATCAGCCTTGAATGCGTCTGCCATCTCGCCAAAGCTCTGCAATGTATATTCTTGTGTAGCCTGCTCAAATCCAAACGCTTCTGCAGGTTTTTTACATTCCTACACGCGCACACACACACACACACACACACAGAGTCACTTCTGCACTTACATAAGTAGATTAATATTTTCAATCCAGACACTAAATTCAAGTGCTGCTTCTTGAGATTCGTGATGGCTCACCGTTTGATATATGAAAAGCTGAAATATAGCCTACCATATTAAAGTCATGAGAAGTCTGAGTCAAGTCTCGTCACTGAACTGAAGAGCTACATGCAGTAAAACTAGTCAGGTTACTTTAATACTAGTCGTCCTTCATTTGCTGCATGTAGTATTTTGGTCAGTTTGGTTTAGCTATCGCAATAGATAAATTGATAGCATCTCAAAGAAATACAATCAGAATGATAACATACAGATTAGCAGATACAGACATACAGATTGAACGGAGTTCAATTAAGAGTCACTTCATGCAAGTCTGTGATGAGTCCCAACCCTGGCTAATACACACAAATCTCTAGATTAAGATTCACAAACGATCAATGAACATTTGTGTACTTGATACAAAACAATAAGCTTTTAACATCAAAGGCACAAGCTGACTCTACATCACTCTATATCAGCTATAAGCCATTCTGGGTACAACACCACCTGGGATATGGAATACTTTGGGATTTGCTACTATAGAACCAAGAAAACAAAGTGCACCCTGTGGCAATAACAAACTGAATGAGGCTAATTTGTGCTAATTAAGTAATTACATGGTGTTACATTTAGTATGTATACATCATTTGTAAGATTTTAAATGTAACTTTCGGTTACTCTCAGGTCTCTCTCTCTATCTATCTATCTATATATATCTATCTATCTATATATATATACACACACATACACATACACATCTGTCTCTGTCTGTCTCTCTCTCTCTATCCCTATCTATATACATACATACATACATATATATATAGATATGTAGATAGGGAGAGAGAGAGAGAGAGAGAGAGAGAGAGAGAGAGAGAGAGAGAGAGAGAGAGAGAGAGAGACACAGAGAGAGAGAG